>BQNB010021270.1:0-48073 GCA_026074375.1 Tanacetum coccineum | reverse complement strand
GAGGAATACCTTTGAAAACTACAACAAAACCAGAAGCAAAACAACGTTAAAGTCAAACAATCATCCAAAAAAAATCCTACAATTAAAACTAAAAAACATGAAAACATTTCATAAACTATAGTACCTTATGTTTTAAATTATAGAAGTTTATAAGTGGGGATCAAAATAATATCCAAGAATAGGTGCCTGCATCATATGAAAAGGAAATGAGGTTCAGATGAAGACCATATACAATGGGAAGAAAAGTTAGTCAATGTGTAGAGTTTAATGTTAATGGCCTAATGCAAATTGGTTCATAATGCAATCCCAACCCTTAAATCATCAAAATAAAAGAAAATAGCTACCCAAACACAAAGATATTAAGGGAATATTTTCAGCAAAACTGCATATCTTCTTAATAAAAAAAAACATACCTCATAGTACATACATATATGTTAATTTTACATGCTCTCTTCAAGTGCATGGGACTGAAAACTTGTGACAGTGTGAAGAATCTAAAGCGCAGAACTTTGGGTTTCAAGAAGTTGCTTTTGCCTGTTTAACGAAGTTCTATTAAAGCGTAAAGCATGACAATTTATCAACTAAGAAAGTACCACCACCATCGTGTTGACACTAATAAATTACAATTTTATCAACAAAATAATTGTAATTTACAACTAATAATTCAAAACCTTAAATACTAAAATTAAACAGATACATACCGGTGTTCGATGTCGAAGCGTATGCAGATCCACAAGCATCGAAACTGTCGTGAGCGGTGTTTTTTCTATTTTCGGTCCGGCTATTGATAAAGATAAGAAGGGTAGTGTATTTTGAAACTGATAAAGAAGAGAGCGTGTAGAAGAAGAATCGATTGACATTAATTAGACTTGAAACAATATTATTTATGGATTTATAAAGAAGGAGCGCATAGAGGAAGATTGAAGAAGAGAGTTATTGCTTAACAAAAATAACATTGAAACAGTAGTGTTTGAAACATCGTAGAAGACGTGTGCGTAATGATCGGGTTACTTTGAAACTTTCTTGAGAGCCTCATGACATTAAAGTCATTGAAGATCTTTACCAATTTTAATAAGTTGGATAGCAATAAAAAACATGTCATGAATAGTTGTGATGAGGATTTTGTGAATTGAAAGTATACAAAATTAATTCTAAACGAAACTGTTTGATGTTCTTGAAAAAATTGGAGTTTTTTTAGGAAGATTTTAATGACATTAAATTAATTGATGCTGACATAGCTTTTTTTTTTGAATATTTATTTAAAATACACTTATTTATAAAACTAAAAATAAAATTCATTGAAATTAAAAACATTACATTAAAAAACACAATACATAAAAAAAACATAAATTAAAAGACATAAAATTAAAAGACATAAAATGAAAATGCATAGAATTAAAAATCATAAATTTGGCGGCGCCGACTAGTTTGTAGGTGGTGGATATGCCGCTCGGATTCTTGCCTTTTGGGCGTTGATGATAGCGGCGTCGGCCGCATCCATCCCGCGTGTGTCGATTTGTAGCACACGCATGTCCTCCGCAATCCTTTGAGATTGGATCAACCGCCTTCGGTCTTCACTCTCTCTCTCGAGAACGGTCATTTTGGCTTTGCGGTCTAACTCGTATTGTTCCGCCATGAATTCTTGATACGCGGCCGGGTTTGAACCGGAGCTAGCGGTCGAGTTAGAACTCGTACGTTGACTTTTAGCAAGTCGTTGCAAACCGGGTGGTCGAGGCAAATCATCATCTCCAAAATGCTCCGGTTCCTCGTCGGTGCCCAAAAGACGATTTCTTCTTTGCAAAGTCGAATCGGGGTTTGTCCACTTGTGTTTGCCTTTCAAAAAAAGCCAAGCACTCCGGTGCTTAAACTCACCCCCCACGGTTGCATCATACAACGTGTGCACCCTCGACATATGATCATCATCATTCTCCCCACTATGAACCGCGGTTTCTTGCACCAATTGATTAAACTTGAGAACCGAGGTATTCATTGGAGTCCACTTACCCGTCAACATGTTCTTGGTACGCTCCGTGAAGCCTTTTTTCTTCGCTTCCGTATTGTACACATTTTGGATTTTGTACCAAAAAGTATCTCGCTTTTGATCACACCCGGTTTTTGGATCCTCGGAAACTTGAATGAAACATTCCGCCAAAAGCAACTCCTCATCTTGAGTCCACGCATTACGAATTCTTTTTTGTTTCTCAAGTGGCGGTTCTTTTTCTTTGTTTTTTTTTGCCTTCGACTTCAAACGGACGCCGCGGCTAGGCTTCGACGTCGGGGTCGGAACCGGCTCGTCTTCATCTTCGGTATCTTCGACTTCAAAGTGGTGCGATTGTTGCTCGGAATGTGGTTGGGAAGTGGTGAATTGGTTTGGTAATTGTTGTGGTTGTTGTTGGTGCATTTGTTGCATTTTAAATTGTTGAAACATCAACAATTCTTCTTGGTTAGTAAATTGAGGTTGGTAATTTGGATTGACATAGTAAGGCATTTGGTTGAATGCCGGTTGAGTGGAGGAGCCCGGATTCGAAGACGACCCCGGAATTTGGTTGGTTGGGTCGTTAAGCATACCGGAAATCCAATTTGGTAGGTTGGGGTTGGGATTGGGATTCATTTTTTTTTAGTGAAAAATATAGAGAAGTAGAGAAATGTGAAGTAGAAGATGTATTGAAAGTGTGTGTGAAGTATGAAATAAAAAGGGGGTATTTATAGGATTTTTAAAGGGGTAAAATTGTGATTTTGAGGGTATTTTTTTGAATATCCGCTCCCCCTAACGGATAGATTTAAAAATAAAATAAAAAATAAAATAAAATAAAATTTGAGTTTGGCGTGGGCTGTTAGCTACGGCGCGAAGACCCTTGGCGCGAGCCATGGTGTCGTGCGCCGTTGGCCATTTTGGCGCCATGGCTTAGCACCAAGCCAACAGCCAACGATTCTCTCCCCTCTTAATAAGTTGGACAACAATAAAAAAACCTGTCATGAATAGTTGTGATGAGGATTTTGTGAATTGAAAGTATACAAAATTAATTCTAAACGAAACTGTGTTTGATGTTCTTGAAAAAATTGGAGTTTTTTAGGAAGATTTTAATGACATTAAATTAATTGATGCTGATTTTTGGAAGGAATTTAAAAAAAGTAAGTGTACAGGAAGAATTGCATGAAAGAAGTTTAGAGGATTGTAATATTATACTTACCATCAGTGTTTTGAAACCCGGTTCGATCCGGCCGGGTCAACCGGTTGAACCGGTTCGGGCCGAAAAAACGGGTCAAATTAAACCGGGTTTTATATTTTCGAAACCCGGTTAGACCGACCGGGTTTGAAGTGACCAGGGTTAACCTGGTTCTCGAGACCCGAACGGGTTTTGTTTTTCGTATTTTTTTATAAATAAAACATGTTAATTGTATATATTTGCGACGTAATTTTAATTTTACATGTTTTATTTGTTAATAAATAGTCTTTAGGCTTAATATATGGAATATTCATGATTTTTATAACATACTTTCTTTTTAATTTATTGAAAAATATTTTTATATATATTTATATATATATATATATATATATATATATTTATATATATTATATATATATATATATATTTTTTTTTATAAAACCGAGTTAACCCGGCGGTTGAACCGGTAACCCGGTGACTCGACCGGGTCGATTTAAAACTAGGTTTTCAAAACCTTGCTTACCATGTATGCCGTGAAATATGAGAGTGACACGTCATTTTTTTTTTCGAGTTGTTTATTCGAAACCATGGGCTTGATAGAACATGTACAGTGGGCCCAATAAGTCGCCACGTTATCCTGTACGGCATGGGTGGAGCAGTTGAAATTAGGGTCAAAAATTAAATATAATTTTCTTACATCTCCTTTTTATTAGAAAAATCTTTGCTTAAAATCACTTTACCAAAAAATTAAACACACTAAAGTGTCAATCACTTAACTAGACAATTAAAATTGTTGAATGACGAGTTCATCAAAGCTATTTCATAGTAGGAGGATTAGTTTTGGAACTAGTACAGTTGGACGATTCATCACGGGTGCGGTGGTCGGAATAATACCACCGATCGTCGTATTCTTTCTTCGTAACAATAACGTCATGTTCATTGCCGGCTGTAACGGTGGTTCCATTATACTAGGCGTCTTCACCTCATCATCTTCGGCTATCATCCTTAATTGTGATCTACTTTTTGTGTCTCCTTTAATAAGTTTTTATTTATGAAATATATGCTACTATGTTAAACTTAGAAAGTGCACTTATCTGTGTCTCATTTTAATTAAGTTATTTTGTTTACATATTTTCAAATATTAGTTCCAGATGAGAAGAAAAAACTTTGTTTGGTTGTTTTAAATTAAGTAAGCCCATTGTAGCGTCTGGTTAAGCTTATGGGGAATTTGGATAAGTCTGTTGGAAAAATATGGTATAGCAAATATGAGTTTTGCTTTGGACAACATTTAATAGTTGTTGAAGTTTTATATAATAATAGTTGTTTGGGGCTTTGCGTTGCTCCTCGAAGAGGCTTAGCTACGAGCCAAATTTGTCCAAAATGGCAGTTGTGATGAAGGAGATATCGTGATCATGTGCGGCACGTGGGAACCGAATCTAGGAACTATCCCACATGCCCAAAAGTGGGTGGGATTCGGGTTTATAATTGTAACCTGGTAGGTTGCTTGTAAATTCCTTTGGGGGTTTTTGCTCCCGTCCTACGCGGGGGGGGGGGGGGGGGGGGGGGGGGGGGTGCCAAAAAAGGATTCTGGGCCATGATGGGTTCGGTTCCACTGAACTCATGTCCAACCGGTTGAACCGGTAACCCGATGACTCGACCGGGTCGATTCAAAACCCGGTTTTCAAAACATTGCTTACCATATATGCCGTGAAATATGAGAGTGACACGTCATATTTATTTTTTTGTCTAGTTGTTTATTCGAAACCATGGGCTTGATAGAACATATACAGTGGGCCCAATAAGTCGCCACGTTATCCTGTACGGCATGGGTGGAGCAGTTGAAATTAGGGTCAAAAATTAAATATAATTTTCTTACATCTCCTTTTTATTAGAAAAATCTTTGCTTAAAATCACTTTACCAAAAAATTATACACACTAAAGTGTCAATCACTTAACTAGACAATTAAAATTGTTGAATGACGAGTTCATCAAAGCTATTTCATAGTAGGAGGATTAGTTTTGGAACTAGTACAGTTGACGATTCGTCACCGGGTGACGGTGGACGGAATATTACCACCGATCGTCGTCATCATCTTCGTAACAATAACCGTCATGATCATGCCGGCTGTAACGGTGGTTCCAATACTAGGCGTCTTCACCGTCATCATCCTTCGGTATCATCTAAATTTTGATCTAACTTATTGTGTCTCCTTTTAATTAAGTTTTTATTTATGAAATATATGCTACTATGTTAAACTTAGAAAGTGCACTTATCTGTGTCTCATTTTAATTAAGTTATTTTGTTTACATATTTTCAAATATTAGTTCCAGATGAGAAGAAAAAACTTTGTTTGGTTGTTTTAAATTAAGTAAGCCCATTGTAGCGTCTGGTTAAGCTTATGGGGAATTTGGATAAGTCTATATGTTGGGCTTATTTGAAATTGGAAAAGATTGTAAGCACATTTTGTTCGGCTTATGAGCTTATTAACTTCAGCTTATGGACTTAAATATGCCTAAAGCTCAAGCTTATAAGCTCATAAGCCGAAAATTTTATGAGCTGTTTAGTTTTTAAAAAGAAATGCCACTTAGGCTTAGGCGTATGAGCTTATATAGACGGGGTTGTGGCTTATATTCTTATGTAAGTTTATAAGATCCTTTTTTGAACCTTTTTTTATAATAAGCTTATTCAAACACTCAGCATTAGCTTGTGAGCTTGTTCATCTTAAGCCATAAGCTACTTATTGAGCTTAAGCTTTGGCCGAAAAAATAAGCTTTCACAAACACCCCCAAAGTGGATATTATATTTTTAAAGATAAACTTCTAGACAAAAAGCTAGTTTGGAAGAGCTTTTTAACAATGCTGTAAAACTTGGCCTAGGCAACCAATTACTCGGCTAGTAAATGCTGAGCCAGTAGCTGCTGATGTGATTTGGAGCTGCTCGGCCGAATTACTTCGATTTGTGAACACTCGGTAAAAAATAGGGTTACTGAGTCAAACTCGGTCCAAACTCATGCTACTTGGCCAAATTACTCGGATTTGAAGTACTTCAAGTTTTATGTTTGAACTTTGAAGTACTTAGAACTAATATGTTTATGTTTGAACTTAACTTCAACAAGTAGGGTTGGATTTTTTGGAAAAACCCCTCTCCTTTGGAGACAGAGGCGAGGGTTCGATCCTCACTCCCTGCAAAAAGGCGGGAGGTCCTCTGTCTAGAAGCAGCCTCTCTACCTTCGGGTAAGGGTAAGGTTGTCTAAATCTTACCTCCTCCATACCTCGTGGAAGACGGGATTGGGTACTGTTGATTTTTATGTTTGAACTTAACTTTGAAGTATTTGAAATATTATGTTTATGTCATATATGTAATCTTGAAATTTATATATAATTAACAAAAATTCCATTCCAGGTACTGCCTAGGCCGATTAGTCACTACAAGGTAGTCGACCGCTCGAGTAACGCCTAACGCCTAGCGAATTTTTCAACCTTACTGTTTAAATTAAGCAAGAGCTTTTTGTATACAAAATTACCCATATACCCTTTAATTAGTTGTGTTTTAAGCTTGTTTCATTGAGTTTGCGTCTTTTATGTTAATTTAAACTTGCCCTCACAGCTACAATTACTTTGCTAAACAACTTTGCACAAACAAAAGCTTCAGCTATCAGTTTTGACATACATACTCTTCAATTGATGTAAAGGTGGCAGCAGGCTGCACTTGTATACTACTTTTAGGGAAGAAACAAGTATATCATAGAAGTTAGTGGGTTTATAGACAAAATTATACTACAGTTATAAATTTGTAATAAAGAAATTTCTTTGTGTTTTTATTCAAACATTTAAGATGTTTCGGCCCTGATAGTGTTAGTAGTATAGGATAATTTTCAATGGTAGATTAAGATTATATGATGGTTTATAATTAATTGTTTTCGAGTTGAAAATCTGTTTATTTGCTATACATATTAGTTGAAGGTGGTTGAATGCAAGGGTATCATCTTGAGAATATTCTATCCCAATACATTGTTTAATTTCAAAGTGTTTGAAACTATGAAAGTGACCGTTGGCATCATGAGCCTTGCCTTTTGATTCCTTTTTCATTATATTAACTTTATTGCATGTAGTTGCTCATAACTCTTGACTTTTGTGTTTAACTTTTATATGTATGACTGCATCTGCGTATTTATCATTCAATTACTTAATCTTCTGGTACTAACAAGTATCGAGAAATGGAGATTTTAAGTCCTAGACATGCTTGCCGTGGTTGTAATTCAATGTTTTGTGATACACAGGAACCTGAAGTAGTTCAGGTGGAACAAGGTGTTGTTAGTCAACCTTCTTCTGGAAGCATTATCAATTCGGAAGATTTTAGAAGCATACGCAGATGGGGTGCAAATGGGAATGATAGGCTTCCTGGAGTTGTATTACTTGCAAGGGAAAGGCTTCTTGAAAGATTGAGAGGTGTCCATGTTTCAGAGAATAGGTATGCTCCGCGTAACCTTACTCTTTGATCATCTACGTGAGTTTTCTGCATTGCATTTTGAAAATGATTACATGATATGAAACAATTACTAGTATTAGATAATCAGATGTAACAGTACAGGTTGTTGGAGATAGTGTTTGGATGATGTTAATAGTTACAATAATAAGATACTCAGTTGTTTACCAGGGGAGTTTTGTTTCTGATGCTTAAAGTTGTGCTAATCGGTTATTCATTTGTTTGTGGGGGTGTTTGGGTAAAGCTTATATGAAAGAGCTTATACTGTTTCAGAAAAAACTTTCTTGCTTTTTGAAAACGCAGAGGAGAAACCTTAAAAACGCAATAAGCACCCTCCATCCCAGACACTGAAATGGACTGGTACACTCTGACAACACGATAAGGTGGAAGCTGATCAAAAGGGCTTAGTTGGTTACCCTAAACCTCCCAGTGTTTCGTAAATTCTGATTATATGGGTATTTACATGTAAATTTACTCTTTAACTAGATAATTAAAATTAGTTTTATTGCAGCCACTCACTACTAATGCTTTCCCCTAAAAATAATCAATCAGTTTTAATGTACCCAAACACCCGTTTAGTATCTGCGACTTTGGAACACAATTGCATTGCTTTTTTATGAGTGGACTTGGTTCCTGATTATTAAACTTAATGTTGGTACTTCTTTTGCATCTTGTCTGAAGGCAAAGCAGCAGCTCTGCATCTAGCATCCATCCGGATGACTTCTCATACAGTAGCTTTATTGAGAGCAGCAATAATCTGCCTGAAGAATCTGTCTCGCAATCGTGGCAATCTGTAATGCCCATGTCGTCAATGACAAAAATGCTTCCCCATGGACTGTCTCAACATGCTTTAAACCACTTATCAGTAATGGTTTTTAAGAATGTAGAAGATGATGAAACCTCGAGTGCATCAAGGGAATGTAGTATTTGTCTTGAAGGTTTTGAGAATGGTGATGAGCTCATAAACCTACCTTGCATGCACAGATTTCATTCCTGCTGCTTGTTACCGTGGGTTGAGGTATGTGGGGCCTGCCCAAACTGTAGAAAAGACATAGTTGTAACTAGTAAATAACTTGTGTCTAGATAATAACGTATCCTGGGCTGGTAGGGAGTGTGAATCTCACATGTTGTGTCTAACGTTAGTATAGTGCTGTGCTGAGATTATATACTAAATCAAATAGTAGCGGGGGTTGTAATGCTTCATCTTGTTGATGTTTGTAAGGAGCCGCAATCTGTATCTTGTGTCTTGTAATTTGTAATTTGGTCTAAATCTAGAAGACTTTTATTCGGTTGTGTACTTGTGTAGACATGCAAGCATTGATACTCTAATAGACGCCATGTATGAGCTTTGTTTGGTGGTTGCTATTTTACCCTTAGTAAAACAATGGACATTAATATTGATCGGATGTTGTTTTCAGTTACATAAAATAACATAACGTGTCTATTATAACTTTTAACAAAAGGCAGCACTTTGCCTTAAATGCTCCCAACGAGTTGACCCGCCGGAAAAAGCCACTGGAACCCGCCGGATTTTTTTACCCGACCTTGTAAAAACGTTTAATATTCATTCCACACGTGTACCTTACGTGTTTCTTTCTCCTCTCTTTGATGTTCCCCACTATAGTTTCTGGATTCTTCCCCAATCTTCCCAAGTCATAATCTTCATCACTCGCCTCTCAAATTCTTATCAATGCCTCACACCACAAATCAAGATCAAATAATTAATGAAACAAAAAAAAACCCTCACCTGGCAATCCAAGATAAAAAAATAGGAATTTAATCTCCAAAATTAGTTGTTATGGCGATTAAAAAAAAGGCTTATACAAATGCTACAACTGCTGATAGTTAAGGTGACCATCATTTTCAATTTTGAGACTTTTTTTAATTAGTTATTTTAGAAATTTAACAATTATTACCGCTTATTCGTATATAGAAATTGAATCTTGAAATTAAGGTTTTTGCATAATTTAGGGGTTGTAGCTTGGGAAGCTTATGATGAGTTGGGTACAAGGAGCTTGGGTATGAGAAATCTTGCCGGTGAGTTTGACTTTTATCTTGACGAAAACATTATCAGTTTATGGCTGTAATATTTTGTTTTGCTTCATTTGTGTGTTAAAATGCTTATAACTGTATGTGATAGCAATTTGCCCATAACGTTAAACATCGCATATGTGTTAAGGTAGTTAAGCAGTTAAGCCATAGTGTTATGTTTAAGCTGGGCCGTTTTAAAGATAGAATTTAGTGATGTGATGCTTTCTTAACGGTTACACTTGGTTTCTTATATGAAAGCTAAAATAAGTATGTGTTTGAATTTATTTAGGGGTTTTGAGAAGAATGGCGCTGAGTTGGCTATGTTGAAGAGCTTATCGGTTAAGCGAAGGGAAATATGGGGGTAAGATTTGTTGGGACTTAAAAGACTTCAAGGATTCTTAGAAGTTACTACTGTTCATGTACATAATGAAAATTATGTTAAGTAGTTAGTACTGATAGTATAAAGTTATCACTGCTAGTTACTGCTGTTAGTATAATTTAGTACTGTTAGTAGAAAGTTACTGCTGTTAGTTGAAGTTAAGACTGCTCAGAGTTGAAGACTGAAATATAAGCTAAGTAGTTAGTGCTGCTAGTAGTAATGTTAAGACTGCTAGTACATGTTACTACTGTGAGTACATATTAGTACTGCTAGTACTAATGTTACTACTGCTTATGTTTATTAGTACTGCTGGTGAAAAAGTTTATGCTGCTGGATTACAACTGCTAGAAAACTTACTACAACCAAGAGGATAAAGACGATTTAAAGAGATAAAGATTGTTTGGAGAACAAGAATACTTGTGAAGATAAGTATTGAGTTATTTTTGTAAAAGATATGTATAACTTATTTGATTAAGTGATTACGTTTGTTTATAGAAAAGATCATGATAAGTTAGGAATATATTGTAAGCCTTGTAGGACTCCTTGGTGTATAAAAGGAGGTTCTAGGGTATAGAATTATATATCGGTTTTCCATAGAATTCATAGCTTCAAGGTTGTAAACCCTATCACTACATCAGAGTGATCGTATTAATATATTGAAGCTTGTTGTGTTGGTTATATCTTTCTATCAAACATACTTTACTGTTTCATTGAGTATACTTCTTAGTGGTATAAACTAGATTCCGCATAGTTTATATCATTCACTCAAAGTTTCATTCTTAGTATTTTTGGATTTATCTAATGATACTAAACCTTATAAGCTAAGAGATAAAAGATCTATTCATTAGGATCAACAAGTGGTATTAGAGCTTGTTGTGAAGCTTTGAATAAGAAGAAACAACCAATACATCCTAGATCTAATTTTCAAGTGATAAGATGGAGGTAGGAACTACCACTACCAATCTGACTGCAAGACTACCTATCCTCAACCCAGCAGACTATGATCTCTGGCTAATGAGGATAGAACAATACTTTCTTATGACTGATTACTCCCTATGGGAAGTAATTAAGCATGGTAACAAAATGCTGAAGAGAACTGTTAGGAATAGAGCGATACACATGAAATGAACCACACCACTGCAAAGAAAAACAAGACAAAAAGAAATGAGATTAAAGCAATACCAACTCTATTTGATTTGGCACTACCAAACAAGGACCAACTGAAGTTCCACTCATATCAAGATGCAAAATTGCTAATGAAAGCCATAGAGAAGAGGTATGGAGGGAACAAGGAGTCCAAGAAGGTTCAGAGGACACTTCTCAGCAATATATGAGAACCTTTTTGCTGCATTAAGTTCAAAACTAGCTGGATACACACAAATCAAACCTTTGATAGAGTTACAAAAACATATTAGTATAGTTGAGACCCAAGGAGAAAGTGTTAGACCAAGAGATATGAACATAAAGCTGCTGATAAAGTCTTCCCCCTGAATGGAAGACCATGCTTAATCGGAGGAACAAGTTGGAATTGATACATCAGATTTGGATGACTTGTATAATAACTTGAAGATATATGAACCTGAACTTACATGATCATCAAGCACAAGCCAAAATTCACAGAATGTGGCCTTTGTATCCAACAGCACTAACAACACCAACAGCACTAACAAAGCAGATAATACTGCTCATGGAGTTAATACTGCTCATACTTAAGGTAATGGTGTTAACTCTACATCTCTAGATAATCTTTGTGATGCTGTGATCTGTGCTTTTCTTGCAAGTCAACCCAACTCTCCTTAACTTGCTCAAGAAGATCTAGAACAACTTCATCCTGATGATCTGGAAGAAATGGATCTACAATGGGAGATGGCCATGCTGACAATCAGAGCAAGAAGGTTTATCAAGAGAACAGGCAGGAAGCTGGACATAAATGGTCAAAGAGTTGGTTTTGACAAGTCAAAAGTGAAATGCTACAATTGTCATAAAAATGGACACTTTGCAAGAGAATGTAGGTTTCCAAGGAATCAGGAGAACAAAGGAAGAGAGAATAATTCAAGAACTGTCACAATAGAGACTCCTACTCAGAATGCCTTGACAGCTCAAGATGGAATTGGAGGATATGACTGGAGCTTACCAAGCGAATAAGAGCAACCTACCAACCATGCATATGATGGCATTTACATCTTTAGGAAGTTCTTCTAGTTCAGATTCTAAGGTAGATTCTTGTTCTAAAACATGTGTAAAAACTTATGCTACTCTTAAAGAACAATATGATAGTTTGTCTTCTGATTACAAAAAAGTCTCAATTTAATTTGGTATCTTATAAAGCAGGTTTAGAATCAGTGAGGCTGTGTTTGAAGAGAGCGTAAATGTTTTAAAACTTGAAGTTAGACTAAGAGATAATGCCTTAGATGAATATAAAATGAATTTGGAAAAAGCAGAAAAAGAGAGAGATCAGTTAAAACAAACATTAGAGAAGTTTCAAAATTCATCCAAGTCTTTAAATGACATACTGTAAAGTCAAGTAATTGACAAGTTTAAAACAGGACTAGGATATAATGCAGCTACTGCAGCTCCTCCTGCAGTAGAAAGTTTTGTAAATTTATCTGATAAGTCTGGATCAGATAAGGGATATCAATCAATTCCCCCACCTCTGTCAGGGAATTTCATACCTCGCAAACCTGATCTAACATTTATAGATGAAATAGTTGAAAGTGAGAATATGGATGTTACTACTATTATTACACCTAATAATGGTAAGACAGTTGAAAATAAGGGTGTTTCCAACACAGTTGAATCTAATGTTGTTAGGATGAACAACTCTAGTGCTCCAATCATTGAGGATTGGAACTCTGATGATGAAAGTGAGGTAGAACCAAATGATAGGACTATTAGACCTAGCACTGAAAAGATAAAATCTGTTAAGACTGTTAGGAAAACAGATGCACCTAAACAAAACAAACACCATCCTAGAGGGAACCAAAGAAATTAGAACAATCTTATGTCCCAAAGACTAGGAAGTGATTTTAAAATGATTAATAAAGCTTGTTATGTTGTGGTAGTTTTGCGCATGCTTCAATTATTTGTGTGATAAAAACGAGAAGGTTGTAAGGCCAGTGTGGAACAACTCAAGAAGGGTGAATCGAAAGAACTTTACTAATAAAATGACTCACCATCACCCCAAAGGAAGTTTTGTTCCACAAGCAGTTTTAACTAGGTCAGACAAACTTAGTACTTCTGGTGCAGAAGTTAATACTGTTAGACCAGTTAATACTACTAACACAAAAGCAGTTAATACTGTCAGACCAGTTAATACTACTGCCTCAAAACCAATTGTGAACCATCCTAGACCAAAAACAAATGCTTTTAAAAGAGGATATTCACAAAGTTCAAGGCCTTTTAACAGATATTATGCAAACAAAAATAGCATTGTCAATACAAATGTTAATACTGCCAGGGTAAAACATACTACTGCTAGGGATAGAGCAGTAGTAAGTGAAAATAAGGGAAAAGGGGCTAATGCTATTAAGGCCTCAGCATGCTGGGTTTGGAAAGCCAAAAACAGTAGTGCATCAACTACATTCAAGAAATATTCTTACATTGATGCACGAGGCAGATCCAAGTCTATAATGGCTTAGATCCCCAAAAGAGTCTAATTCTCTTATTTTATGTGCCGGATCTACAGCAGAAGGAGTATAAGGAAAAAGCAGTTATTGACAGTGGTTGTTCTAGGAACATGACAGGAAATAAGTGTTATCTTGATGAATATGAAGACTATGATGGTGGATTTGTTTCCTTTGGTGATGGTAAAGGCAGAATTTCTGGAAAAGGTAAAATCAAAACAGGATCACTAGATTTTGATGATGTGTACTTTGATAAAGACTAAGTAAATTCTGTTCAGTTTGTCCACAACAATCTGTTTGAACAAAAAAAGAACAATGTTCTTTTTACTGACACTGAGTGTCTTGTCTTATCTTCTGACTTTAAGCTACTTGATGAAAGTCAAGTATTGCTGAGAGTTCCAAGAAAGGACAACATTTATAGTGTTGACCTAAAGAGTGTTGTTCCCACTGGAGGTTTAACTTGTCTCATTTAAATCTATAAGTACTCTATACTCAACCAGAAAAGTATAAGAAGTACATCACCTCTTGAAATTATCCACATCGAATTCTATGTGTGAAACTGAGTATTACAACGTAACTCCTTTAAGTGATAGTTATCCAGGTCTTCAACTAACCACCCCGACTGCTGGAAACTAGATAATCCAAGTCTTAATCATATTCTTTTTGTGCTCAAGAAAGTCATCAATAATATAGGTTGGTTTACAGAAAAGGGGTAGAAAACAGAAGGAAGTCTCGATGAATGAAATAATTAGACGCCTGTAGTGAAAGCCTAACTATCAATTACAAATAAGGGATACCAAAACCAACGCCTGGATACTTGACTCAAAATCCGAATCTTTAGCCTTTTTGCCGTTTTAGTGAATCTTATTCGGATATATTTATAGTGTGAGTATCGTGTTTTTTTGTAAGTTTTTGGGCTTTAATGATTAACGGTTGTTAATTATGAAGTGGGTACTAACGATACAATAGCGTTCACATTGGAGGCTGAACGCTGAATTATAAATTGTAAGGACTAACGGTGTAATTGATATTCAACTTTGAGGGTTAATAATTCACCAAGGACGAATGGTAAATTGGTTTTAAAGTCCAGGGACTGCATGTGACAATTTCCGATTCTAGTGTATTAATGAAACACAATTCCCTCCAAAAAAACCTTTCTTCCTCGTTTTTAAATTTTTTAAAAATGTCACAAAAGCAAATTTGAGCTCACGGGATGGTACGGTTATTGCCGGTGAAAAATAAATATACCACAATGATCGAAACGAGTTCACGATCATAATGGTATAGATTATAAGTCTCGTAGTAAGCCGACACTCGAAACTGAGAAACCAAAAAATGACTAAAAACGTAAGATTTTGTTTCCGTGAACTTGCTAAATCGGTTCCTAATGCTTTGATAGTTCGGTACAATTAGTTCGGTTCATTTGAAAACAAGTAGTTCGGTTGATATTGAAAACAAGTTGTTCGGTTGATATTGAAAACATGTTGTTCGGTTCTCACATGTAAACTGGTAGTTCGGTTGACATTGAAAAACAAGTTGTTCGGTTGATATTGAAAACTAGTTGTTCGGTTGATATTGAGCATAAGTTGTTCGGTTGATATTGAAAACAATTGATCGGTTCCAACTATGCTTGTACAATCGTGCGTGTCTTCCCTTCACCAGATAGCAACAAAACCGTCCTTGTCTTTCTTAAGAAACCATAAAAGCCAATGTAGAACGAAGCTAAAAACGTGTATCTATGTCTTGCCTTGTTTTCTTTTGTTCAAACCGTGTAAACAAAAAAATAGGCCACCACAAAGTAAGCTATTGTTAAACCCTTTAATATGCCATAAAAAATAAGCACTCTTGAAAACGTGTGAAAATAAGCTCAAAATTTTACACACCAACACGTACCCTTACTGTTAATAAGCCCACATGCCACGTTTTAAAAAAAGAACAAATGAGCCCAACATGATTTGAATTTTGAGCAGCCCAAAATCAAAAGTTATAAGGAAACAAATATTTTGAAAATGAAAGACATATGACAAATGTAAATGAGCTACGAGAAGAAGAAAGAAAAAAATAAGCCGAGAATAAGCTCAAACAAGCCGAAACAACAAAACCACAAACACAACACGCACGAATACAATACACCCCCGGTTAGCTTTGATACTAATTGTTATCCCAAAAACTTAACCCATATCACACCAATAAGCCATACCAATAAGCAATAAGCTAGAAAAGACATAAAGGAAAAATAGAAAAATAGAGAGAGAAAGTAGAGAGAGAAACAAGAGAGAAATATTAGATTATAGAGAAGATTAGTGAGTTACAAATGAAAGCAAATGCAACCAACACCCTTTCTATGTGTGGAGAGGGTCCTATTTATAGTCTCATACCCACATGATGTGTGTTGGGAATTATATTTGAGTTGATAAGACAAAACACGAATGAAATAAGATGGAAACAAAAGGACCAAAGTCGTCATTGAGGGATTATACAAGATGTAGAAGAAAATAAAGATTTGATCAAAAAGATATAAAGATGAAGAGATAAAGATGAATATTTAATTGATTTTACTCATAATATCTTTTAATAGTTTCCTCCATGTAAAGCCTAGAACTCCTTATGGCATAAAAGGAGGTCCAGGCGTATGTTTTATTTCCATTCAGAAACAGTGCGTGTTCATCATATAAGAGTCGACTAGATACAGAAAGTGTGTGTGTACAGCTTTGATAATTAGTGTATAGACGTCTATTAGTTAGCCTCAATTAAATTTTGATCCCTTTACAACTTAAAGTAACTTGATCTATTCCTGATTAAATAGTATTTGGGGCTGTGTTGATTTAATAAAGAAAAACCTGAAGTAACTTGATCATGTGTTTATTATTTCCGCTGTGCAAATTTATATCATTGTTACTATATTATCCTAGATGAGAATCTAAAACAACCTCGAGCTTAAACATCAAAAGAACCTAAACACTGTGTAAGTTTATTTGATGATTTGCAACTTGTAGATCCTTGGTAGCTTAAAGGGGAATTTTTCATTCGTAGATTAACTATCAGGGGAAGTTCGTGCTTATATTGGATTTTGTCATATCAACTAGGAAAATTGTTGGGAATTATCTTTGAGTTGATAAGACAAAACACGAAATGAAAACAAGAAGTGTGAAACACAAGGACCAAAGTTCCGTCATTGTGGGATTTATACAAGATGTAAGAAAAAAAAAAAGATTTGGTCAAAAAGGAAATAAGATGTAAGAGATAAAGAATGAATAATTTATATTGATTACTCATTAATATCTTTTAATATTTTCCATGTAAAGCCTTGACTCTTTATGCTATAAAAGGATTCTAGACATATTGTTTTATTCAATCATAAAAGTGTTGTGGTGTTCATCATATGAGAGTCGACTAGATACAAAAGTGTGTGTGTACATGTTTGTATAATTAGTGTAGACGTCTAGAGTTTAGCCTCAAGGATCTTTGATCCATGTTACTACTTAAAGTAACCGGTCTATTTTGATCAAATAGTATTTGGGGTTGTGTTGATTAATAAATAAAAACCTTGAAGTAACTTTGATTTATGTTTATTATTTCCACTGTGCAATTTATATCATTGTTACTATATTATCCTAGATGAGGTCTAAACAACCTCGAGCTTAAACGATCAAAGAACCTATCATGTGTTTTAGGTTTTCACAATTAGAATCAGAGCCTCGTGGCTCTTGATTTAGGTGTTACAAGGTTTTCACAATCGAATTTATGAAAAGAAAAGTGTATGGAGTTTCTGGTGATTTTTGGTGAATAGAAAACCCTAATTCGGTAACATATAGAATTCGGTAAAATTAGGGTTTGCTCGTTATTCATGATTCTTAATATTTGCCTACATCGTGAATGTTTCTCCTATCGTTTATGATCGCTACTGTCTAGGAAGGGTCATTGATTGTTCAATCACTGATTGTTTCTCGTTAACTATTTTTTAGGGTAGCGGTTCAACTAGGGTTAGGGTTTCATTCATTGTGTTGGTATCGTTTATTTGGTTGCTTAACTGAATCTATGAATTAATTCTCACTATGATTATGGATCAAAGGAGGATAACGTGATGATGATCATTGTATTTAAACCCTAACTCATTAAGGTTTTCTTCTTTATTGGTTTATGTTTTGATCTTGTGTTTGCTGAGTGTTTCTTTTATGGTTTCCTGGTGGATCGATATGCTACTGTCGTTGGTTTGCTTCTTGGTTGGGTTTCATTGGTTTGAATATGAGTAAGGATTCCAATGACAAGAAGATAGACAGTATACGTCTCCTAAACATGCATTCGAGGGAGAAGGATGTAGCTTTGAATCCTGGTGGGACGAGCACAATAGTCCTACTAATACTTTTTACTAAGGCTACTAGTCCGTTCTCTTTTGATGTGTTAGATATGAATGTTTGGCTGTGGAGAAATCAATGAAGAAACCCTAATAATGATGCGGATCACTCACATTATGATGAAGCAGCAGGTAAAACTTTAATTGATGCGACTTAATGTAAATTAGGGTTTTATCAAACCCTTATTCGATGAAGAAACAAAGATGTATCAAGTTGTTGCAATCTGTTTGGCCTATCAACGACAACAACAGGATAAATTCTTTAAAGTATAGAGTTAAAATATTGAGTTTGTGCTGCTCATATTTAATTACAGCTGCTAGTGTTTACTTAATGCTGCTTGTTGATTGGTTAATGCTGCTTCATATAGTTTATGCTGCCAGTTTACTCATTAGCGGTGCTCAGCAACTTAGTGCTACTCGTCATGTTTGTTTGCACTATCAAAGATTTTATTAAGGTACTATTGCTTGGCTAAAAAGGTTAGTGATGTGTTCGTTATGGATAAAGTTGCCTATCGTTTGGAATTCGAGTATATTACTATTGCTTCAATTATTAGAACTGTTAAGGAAGTAAAATAGTTTTAAGTTAGTGCTGCTCGAATATATTACAACTGCCAGCTTTGATAGATATCGAAAAGTGCATGGTTTGAAAGATATCGGACAACACACATAGAAGGTAAATTTTGGTTTAAATGTTCTTAAAGGATTAAAAGGCTCGTATTTTTAGATCTATTGAAGATGTGGTTACGAAGAAGATTGTTTATCACTTATTTGACGGTGAAGTGGAATTATTTGGGTTTGTGTTTTATCATACCTTTTAGCAAGAGGTAACTTGTTTGTGTTTTCAATGTTGTGACGAAGACTTGACAAATCTAGCAAAGATGTGTGATTTTTCTTATGGTGCTCAATGCTCACATTTGCTATCACTTTGGTTATGTGTCTCATAAAAGATGAGGATAATTGTCAAGAGATTGCGGTCTCCTTATACATTGGTTTTGGGTATACGTTCGAAGTCACGTGGATAGTACAAGATATAAGACACAAGTTTGGGTTATTCTACTTCAGCATCAAGTTCGTTATACTTAGTTTTCTTCATCAGTAATCATTACATAGAGCCTACAGAATTTGAAGATTCAAGAAATGGTTAACATATGGGTTTCAGGGGAAGCTTATTGTTAAAATGTTTAACCATTTATATGCTACATTAAGGTGAAGGTTTTTACTACTACTAGCATTTGTTACTACTGCTAGTGTAAGTTTCTACTGCTCAAGTTTATTTTTTTTAAGGTGCGTAATGGAGGGCAATTTGGGTCATTGGAATACTTGGATTAGAAGTGTAATATTGGTTCGTAGTTGTGAAGATCAAAGTTGCATACTTTAGTCTCCTATTTGATATTGATAAAAAGGGGAAGAAGATTTGATGATTTGCAACTTGTAGATCATTGGTAGCTTAATGGGAAGTTTTCATTCGTATATTAACTTCAGGGGAAGTTCGTGCTTATTTGGTTTTGTCATTATCAACTAGGGAAAGATTGTTGGGAATTATATTTGAGTTGATAAGACAATACAAGAATGAAACATAAGGACTAAATCTATCATTATGAAATTCTACAAGTTGGTAGAGGATATTCTACAAAAGATAAAAGATTCAAAAAGATATGATTCTTAAAAATAAAGATGAAGTTTATTAAAGAATTAAAAGATTTAGTTTCCTTATACAATTATGTTTTCCCTTGTAAATCTAGATGGACTCTACTATATAAAGAGATCCCTAGATATTGTTTTATTCATTCAGAAAAGTGTGTGTTCATCATATGAGAGTCGACTAGATACAAAAATGTGTGCGTACACGTTTGTATAATTAGTGTAGACGTCTAGAGTTTAGCCTCAAGGATCTTTGATCCCTGTTACTACTTAGAGTAACCGATCTATTCTGATCAAATAGTATTTGGGGTTGTGTTGATTAATAAAGAAAAACCTTTATTTAGAAATGGCCAAAACAAAAGCGAAATATGATCTTTATTTGTTTGCCCTCATGAGCAAATAATCTTATATATGTCCAGAATTTTACGGTTTCAAATTCTTTTTAACTCTGATATTAACATTTTATTTACGGTTCATAATTACTATGTTTGTGAAGAACGACAAATATTCTTAGAACACTATTTAAGCATAAATTCTTATTGACATTTAGTCACTCATAAACACGGGCGACTCAAGCCTTAGGGAGGCCTAAAGCGAAATTTAAATATGAGACTTTTTCGAATTTCTCATTTTTTTTCTTTTTCATGCTTAATATTAGTTTTTCGATGCATTGGATTAATATAACATCCAATTACCAAACCAAAAACATAATGAGAAGCTAGAAGTTTACTGAAGATAGAGAAAAATATTATGATAATCTATAAGTAGGGCTAAAGAACCGAAATAACACGAGCGAAGCTTGTTCGTGTTTTTAAATTAGGTTTAACCAAACAAACGAACAAATATGAACACTTAAACCAATGGACATTGTCCTTCATGATTGTTCATTGAAAAATAGCTTATTCTTGTTCGTTCATTAAGACAATATTCCTGAGTGATTCTTTGTAACATTTACTTTGTTTACGGTATTGGCTAAAAGTCATTAGAATTTGTAGTACTAAATGGGCTCAATTCATATTTTGTAGTAATGAAAAGATGGACCCTGTCGTGTTTTCTTAAACTAAAATAGAGGCTTAAAGCGAAAATCTTTAATAATTGCAGCAGTTTTAGTAATCGGGGCTTTTATATATCAAGACCTCAAAGATGATGACCACGAAAATATGTGACCGATTATATACTCATGAACGCCGTTAGAAAATCGGAGCCTTAAATATTCGGAGGCCTAAAGCAATGGCTTTAGTAGCTTTATTTACCCTTAAGCCACCACGGCTCTAAACTGCGCTATTTAATTTAAGATGATAAATATGTGAGACTTTGCTATGAGAACCAATGATAAGAACCCCATGAGACTTGATGCCATACTGTACATAAGCTCCGGGGTAGTTGAAGTGCTTCGGTTTTGATATGAAGAATGAACGATGACTCATAGGCAAGGACTTGGCTTACTGGACGCACCGGTGTTGCGCTTTTTACCCAGGAGGCGCTAAAGCAAAGAGAAGGTATCATCATGTATAGACGATCAATCAAGTCGCCTCTTATTATTCACACATTCACATGTTTCTATAAAATTTTCATTTCATCAAACTTTTATTCAGTAAACTAATTGTGGCAAACCTTTTTCTGTTTCTAATAATACATGTATTTTCCATAGAAAGAAGTTGTTAGATACATCTTTCTCCTTCATAAGAAGTACATAAAAAATTCCTTAAACCTACGCACTAAATTGCACAACTTTTCTTGAGAAGCCGATAAACATTGCAAAAGTTCATAAAAATCTAATTTTTATCATGGATACCCAAGCCTCAATCTCAAACCATATTATTTTTTCACAAAATTAAATAAAACTAACCACTTCACTTTTTTATTTTAAAAATTAAATATCTCACAAACTGTTTATTCAGTTACGTAAAATGAAACATTACAATTGCAAACGAGAATTAAATCATCTTTCTAAACGAGTGGCAACTTGAATATACTTTTCGATGAACTATTTTTTTATTTTTTATTTTTAGTCCACGTCTAGAAGATCACCAATGTGATTCTGGAAAATCACATGTTATTCTGAAAATCACATGTGATTTAGTATTTTACAAAATCACAATGGATTTTGTGAAATCACATGTGATTTTGTAATACAAATCACATGTTATTTTTTTTGGAAGTGACTAAAAAAATCGAAAAAAAAAATTCGTCAAAAGTATATCAAAGTGCCCATCGATAGAAAGATGATTAATCTCGTCGCTGTGTTGAAGTTTTTTGTCGTTTAACGATTTACCGTTTGCAAGATATTTTAATTTTAAAAAGGAGGTGGAAAGTGAGTGTTTTTTAATTTAATAAAAAATGGGTGGCTGTGATTGGTCCATTGGATCATTGATAAATATTGGATCTTCATTGATCTCAACTCTCAATAAAGGTTCGGAAATAAAAAGTTAAAAGAATTATGATTTTTTTTAAATAAAGGAAATTGTTGCATAAAAAAGTTATTTATGAAGTTTTTATAATTATGATGTTTTATATGTTTTTCTCAATGCAAAATAAACGAAATTTTCGTTCACGTATGATACTTGAAGCAAGGATTATTATAAGTTTATGGTGTGAGATTAGGCTAGTCATATGTTTGGTTTCCGTTGAGAGGTAAGAACCCCGAAATAAGAATATTTATCTAAAGTCGAGATAATGCTCACATGCAACTAGGGTTTAGTGCGTGTAAATGTGAATAAAATAAACTTGCTTATTCTTCTCATGAAATGCATGTGCATTTATAGGGATACATTTAGGGTCGTGTGAGATTAGTGGATGTGAGACCCACGTGGAATTTATCCCATAGAATAGACAAGGATGACACGTGGCGTGATAATCTTGGCTCTTGGTATTATAGGAATCTTCATACGAGTTACTGTCGAGATGTCATAGCAAAATGTCCGTTCCAATATCTATATGCCAATGAAGAGTTTACACGTGGCAATAGTACAATAGCGGTCTACGATGACAAACTGTCATGCCAGTTTTTACCTAAAGATCGGTTCCCCAGGCAAATTTTATTGTGAGCCTAGCTAGTAATTTCCTGGAGATTGACTCTCAAGGCAACAAATGCGTGGAATTCGGCCTTTTTTGTTTGTAATGGTCGTATGACTTTTAACTATTTAGGCTAAAACTCTCATAAACTATGATATGTGTTAAAGTAACCAATTTTTAATATCCAAATACCCTCATTTAAGGCTAAATAAATATCTAAAATTATGATTTAAATTTTAGATATTATGTAATTTTGTTATTTTATGTTGTAGGTACTTAACGAGTGAATATGGTGCAAAGCCGAGGGATTTTGGAAGTTAAACGAAGCCCGAACGAAAATCAAACTAAATGTTGGGCCAAAAAATTTGTCCCAATTGTCTATATGACACTATGTGAACATAATATAGCATCATTGACAAAGAAGTTAGTGAGTGTTGTACAAAGTTCAATCAACAACAAGCCTCAGGGACGTCAAATGTCAACTGAAGAAACACTTTACCTCATTGATGCGGTGTCAGTGAGCGAAGTACTTGAGGTACAAACAACATGATAGTTATGAGATATGACAAAGTCTCAATGGCTCAATATTCTATCTTTCTGAATAAACAAATAAAATATGGGTGAGAACTTTAAAAAAGAAAGTCAAACAAGCACAAGGAGTTGTCATAAAAGTGAGAATAGTCGTTATCACTATTCCTAAAGTATGGTTGCTGCTTTTTCAAGAAGGGAAGCATTTATCGAATGATATACTTCTTCATTGGATGCATGACACATATCAACAACCCTCACATGTTACCCTTATATTTTCTCATATATAAGAAAATGTTTGTAATAGAGATATATAGTTATTCTAAAAAAATACAAATGTATTAGTTGATAGAGTCATCCTCTCTTTGAATCATATGCTAAGTTACCAAGCTATGATTCAACAAAAAAAAGTGTTTTATTTGTCATTCAATTGGGACAGTGTTTCGCAAGTATTCCTTGTAAATCAAGTGTTTCAGGTCTTCAATTGTTCCAAAAAACATCCAAACAAAACCAATTTCTAAGGATACAATTCGTACACTCAAATATGAAGCTGCAAATATTAAGCTTACAACTTGGAGTAGTGAGCTTGAGTGTCCTGAAGCAAATATCATAAAGCACTTCGTTATCAAGAACCATACACTCATCATCGTTTTCAACGAACTGATCAGCCGATAACATGGCGTTGTATGGCTCAACAAATGTATCTGACACTTCGGGTGATGGGAAAACCGAGAAAGTCAACACGCTACATTCAGGTTATACCTCCTTGATCTTTGAAACAAAAGAGTACCCATTCTCTATTCAGTTCCCCCTCCTAACGAGTGACAAACCTGAAACCATGCATTTAAAATAAGCAAATCATAACCAAAACCCTAACTTACAAATGAAAAAAATATCAAAATCCTTAAAATAACCAATACATACCTACATCCCTGAACACATAGTAAAGCTTTGCAAAATATGACGGGTCAAACAAAGAAACTTTAGGGTCGAGCAAGTCGATTTGTGGTTGGCTTCACCTAAAGCACTCTCTTATTTTCTAAAATGTTAGTTTCTTTATTAAAAAAAATAGTGTCAAATATGATAACATAATGGTGAAAGTATGCGATAACCATACACGTTGATGTCTTAGTATGTGCAATGATGTAAATGGATGCACTAAACATACATGTTGATGCCTTAATATGTCCAACGATGCACTAATCATACTCGACGATGCCCTAATGAAAGGAAGAGATAATTAGCAACCAGTCACGATTTCAAGATTAGTAGCGTAAGTTGTAGACATATTTACAAGACCGTGAACTTTTCGAAGTTTTGACAATGTTCTGATTCCTCCTCCCACAATTCCTAATCAATAAATAAATATTCATAACTAAGATACAACCCCCTCTTAAGACTGTTTAAGAACTTTACTTACAAACTGAATACATATTTCTTAGTTGCATGTTCTTACCAAAAGAGAAAATAATGACAATAACAAGATGATTTTCTTGTATTATTAGTTGCATGTTCTTACCAAAAGAGGAGTACTAGAGGAAAAATGTTTATGAAAATCCAGCAATTGAAAAATGTGCAAAAAGTAAGTTTAAGTATGTTAAGACGGGATGTGACCGAAATAGGTGCTGTTTATGTGAAGAAGCTATTCTGAGGGGTTGTTTTGGACGAAACCATTTTAGGGGTTGTATTTGACAGAAAACTTATGTGCAGAAAAGCCGTTCTAGGAAAAAAACTATGTTTGACTGTAAGTACGAACTATTTTGTAGGGTATTTTGGACACATTTATTAGGTGTGTTTTAAAAGGAGAAAACTTTTAAGAAGCAAATTATCGAGCCACATATCAAATATACTTCAGCATAAGGAGATGAATTTCGCAACATTTGTATAAAACAATCCAAATAAATGGTTGTCCAAACACAATGGAATAAATGAGTTGTGTGGCACGGAGTACCACAGATTAAATCGTTGACCAACATAATCTCATTAAAGAAGGTCTAGTACATATTCTCATTTACTCTATAGACATAGCACGTCATAAAAAACTGCTCATTTACAGGGGTCAAAAAACATTTCAACCCATTTATGAGAAATGGGTCTATTTAGGTTATTTTATATTGCTAACCGGTGAAATCGGTCATCTAAAATAGAGTTTATAGCAACGAAAATGGGTCAAAAGAGTCATATAAGAAAAAGGCAACCAACATGGCAAGGATACAATCGTGAGTGTTATCATAAGATGTGTAACAATTTTGATGCACATAGACTACGAAATAAAGCTGTTAAAAAATTGCTCATTTACCTGAGTTTTCATCACGCAGTATGTTGATTTCTTTTTTGTGAAGTCGATAGTTTTCTATCATTCTCACTGTAGAGTCTATATATTACATATCAGTGTCATATGAACCACACTGGCCAACCTTTGGACAATCCTGTTTGCATAGGAAATGGAATGCAAACAAAGTAAACATAACCTGTTTGCATGTTTGGCGATGGCATGAAGGTGAATTCTGTACCCATGTTTGCTCTCGGAAGTTGCAACATGTTTCCAACTGAAGTGGTCTTTACAGCAAGATGCAATAAGGCCCGTGCCTGAGATTGCTTAGTTAGAGAGATCACCATACTAGAAAGATTGCAGGAAGAACATAATTTTGGACTGTAAATGATTCTTTTCCATATGCATATTGAGCTAAACCACATTGATTCCTTAATATGTCTAACGATGCATTAATCATACTCATTGATACCCTAATATGTCCAACGATGCAGTAAACATACTAATGGATGACCTACTATGTACAACGATGTAGTAAACATACAAACAAATACACTAAACATACATACAGATGCCTTACTATGTTTAACGATGCACTAATCATACTCGTTGATACCCTAATATGTTCATCGATGCACTAAACATATAAACTGTTGCCCAAGTAGTTCCAACGATGCACTAAACATACAAATGGATGCCCTACTGTGACCAATGATGCACTAAACATACACATTGATGACTTAATAGGTCTAATGATAAACTACACTAATCATACTCATTCATGCCCTAATATGTTCATCGATGTACTAAACATACAAACAGATGCCCAAGTAGTTCCAATGAAGTACTAAACATAAAAATGGATGCCTTACAATAACCAACGATGCACTAAACATACAAATAGATGCCCAATTATTTCCAACAAGGCACTAAACATACAAATGGATGCCCTACTATGACCAACGAGGCACTAAACATATAAACCGATACACCATACACATTGTTAGGATTGCTTCTTTTATGAAGCGTCGGTTATTCACGTCCACTAAATTTATAATATTGTAATAGGCTAGTTGGGAAAATGGGTCTGGGCTTTTAAGCTAATATTGTATACGTTTCGGGCCTAGCCCATCCAAAGCCCAAACCCGACCCATTATCCATACCCTAGGCGTCCACTCTTAGACTTAGGTAAAAATAGAACCCTCTCCTCACTTGGAGAGGGTTTGTGTGTGAGAAAGAAAGACTCATCCCTTCTTGTATTCTTCTTCTTTTGGCGAAATACCAAGTTCTTCTTTTTCTACACCACCACTTCTTATCTACCTTATTTCTATCTTATTTCTTGCTTATTTCATGTGTTTTGATAAGTGAAACATATAACAATTAGTATCAATCGCCATAATTTGTGATAGTGTTCATCGATGATATTCTCATCTACTCTCGTAACAAAGAAGAGCACGCAAATCATCTGAGAATAATCCTAGAATTACTCAAGAAAGAGAAGTTGTATGCCAAGTTCTCCAAATGTGATTTCTGGATCCATATCGTGCAATTTCTTGGACACTTAATTGATTGCAAGGACTCATGTTGCCACGCCAAGATTGAAGCAGTTAAGAATTGGGCATCTCCTACTACACCCACAGAAATACGTCAATTCTTAGGACTTGCCAGGCTATTATCGGAGATTTATCAAAGATTTCTCAAAGATTGCAAAGTCTTTGCTGATTAACCCAGAAAAAACAAGTAAGTATATTCTGGACAAAGATCAGAATCTGCTTTCTATTACTAAAACAGAAGCTTTGTGAAGCTCCAATCTTAGCATTACCAGAAGGAAATGACGATTTTGTTGTTTATTGTGATGCATCCCATCAAGGTCTGGGAGCGGTGTTTAAGCAAAAGAGATGGTTATTGCTTATGCTCCCGTAGTCTATGTGCATCAAAATTGTTACACATCTTATGATAACACTCACGATTGTATCCTTGCCATGTTGGTTGCCTTTTTCTTATACGACTCTTTTGACCCATTTTCGTTGCATATAAACTCTATTTTAGGTGACCTATTTCACCGGTTAGCAATATAAAATAACCCAAATAGACCCATTTCTCATAAATGGGTTGAAATGTTTTTTGACCCCTGTAAATGAGCAGTTTTTTATGACGTGCTATGTCTATAGAGTAAATGAGAATATGTACTAGACCTTCTTTAATGAGATTATGTTGGTCAACGATTTAATCTGTGGTACTTGCCAACAACTCATATATACCTTGTGTTTGGGACAACCTTTAATTTGATTGTTAAACAAACTGTGCGAAATCATATCCTATGCAGAAGTATATTTGAACGTGTGCTCTGCATAATTTGCTTAAAAGTTTCTCCTTAAAACACCCCCTTATAACTGTGTCCAAACAACCCCTCAAAACCGTTCGTCCATACAGTCCAAACTAGTTTTTTAGAACGGCTTTTCTGCACTAGTTTTCTGTCAAAACAACCCCTAAAAAGGTTTGTCCAAACAACCCCTCAGAAAGGTTCTTCAAAACAGCCCCTTTCGGCCACATCCCGTCTAAACATACCTTAAACTACTTTTCTGCACATTTTTCAATTGCTGGATTTTCATAAACATTTTTCCTCTAGTACTCCTCTTTTGGTAAGAACATGCAACTAATAATACAAGAAAATCATCTTGTTATTGTCATTATTTTCTCTTTTGGTAAGAACATGCAACTAAGAAATATGTATTCAGTTTGTAAGTAAAGTTCTTAAACAGTTTTAAGAGGGGGTTGTATCTTAGTTATGAATATTTATTTATTGATTAGGAATTGTGGGAGGAGGAATCAGAACATTGTCGAAACTTCGAAAAGTTCACGGTCTTGTAAATATGTCTGCAACTTACGCTACTAATCTTGAAATCGTGACTGGTTGCTAATTATCTCTTCCTTTCATTAGGGCATCGTCGAGTATGATTAGTGCATCGTTGGACATATTAAGGCATCAACATGTATGTTTAGTGCATCCATTTACATCATTGCACATACTAAGGCATCAACGTGTATGGTTATCGTATACTTTCACCATTATGTTATCATATTTGACACTATTTTTTTAATAAAGAAACTAACATTTTGGAAAATAAGAGAGTGCTTTAGGTGAAGCCAACCACAAATCGACTTGCTCGACCCTAAAGTTTCCTTGTTTGACCCGTCATATTTTGCAAAGCTTTACTATGTGTTCAGGGATGTAGGTATGTATTGGTTATTTTAAGGATTTTGATATTTTTTTTCATTTGTAAATTAGGGTTTTGGTTCTGATTTGCTTGTTTTAAATGCATGGTTTCAGGTTTGTCACTCGTTAGGAGGGGGAACTGAATAGAGAATGGGTACTCTTTTTGTTTCAAAGATCAAGGAGGTATAACCTGAATGTAGCGTGTTGACTTTCTCGGTTTTCCCATCACCCGAAGTGTCGGATACATTTGTTGAGCCATACAACGCCATGTTATCGGCTGATCAGTTGGTTGAAAACGATGATGAGTGTATGGTTCTCGTACTAGACACATAGCGAGTTTCTTTGCATGGGATGTAGGTAATGACAGTTGGTTTTTATACTGAGAGGGGGTGCGTCTATATATCAGTCTATCAACACACATATCACATTGTGATCATTTTTTCCAAACTCCTAGTTAGATCATCTTGCTTTTGAGTTAAACATTGTTCTTCATAAACAAAATTCCTATAACCAATTTCAAGTTCATTATATTTATGCTCATTGTATTTAAAAAACGTTTGTTGTCCCTTGTATTTTGCAAGCTCAGCGGTTAATCTTTTATTTACGGCCTTAGCTTCACAATTAACCATGGTGCCTTTATCTAATTCAACTTTGAAATTATTAAGAAGAGATTCAAAGTCAGCATTAGTTTCCTTATTATTAACAACATGCCGCTCAACGTCTCCTCTACTAAGGTCCACATTTGGAGTTTCAGCCATGATATTGCTATCATATTGTTTTTCCACATATGCACCTTGAGTAGATTTAGGTAGCTTAAAATGCTACTCTTCATGAGCAAACATATTATATATCTCATTGTCATAATAATTGCTGAAGTTTGGTAACTCAGAGAGTCTACCGGTTTCATAAACATGAGTAGTGTCCATGTTTGATGAAGCTGCATGAAGCTTGGTCATACAGATGTAGTTTGCATTAAGTTCTCCTTCTTCTCATTCTTCATCAAAAACCAAGGCTAAGAAGTCATGTTATTCTACAATAAGAGGTATCCCAACTTCTTCTTGTTGAACCAACATTATCCTTTCAGTGTAGTAAGTTGAATCCCTAACCCTAGTCTTGTTTGTGCAATTTCTTGCATAATGACCCAAACCCATATAATTATAGCACTTTGTTTGAGTCACATTCTGCCCATTTCCATAATTCCCAATCACTGGTGCTGCAACATTTCGTGTGGGTTCCCAACAGTCTGATTCCCATTCCACCCTGCATTATATGCAACTATCTTATATCCAACATTCTGTCTCTGTCTATTCCCTTGATTCCTAGCATTAGCCGTAACCATACGCATCTGCCTACCCTGATTCATATTCATCCATGGTTGCGCAACTTGCTTATTATAGGTGTTTGATGAGATCCTTTAGTTGTTGTTAGTAGGTGTAGAATAGTGTTTCTTGAAAGCATTGGACATAAGAGCAAAAACTGTTTGCATAGCTTGCATATGATCATTAACATCAATATTAGTGTCGATGATTAGTTTTTGTTGCATAAAGTTGTTGTTGTTGTTGGGTAATGGTTGTTTTACAATGATGTTGTAGGTGATTGAGAAACTTGAGGTTTGTTGCAATGATTGATAGTGTAAGCTTGTTTCTGTCTAAACCATTGATAAGCTTAGAAAATCTAATGAAGTATGACTCTATGGTTTCACCCTCATCCGATGTAAACCTATCTAGCTCATCCAAGAGTATAATATTTCTCTCATGAATCCTAATTTATGTTCCTTTCATCAACCTCTAAATACGTTTCCACATTGCATTTTCATTCTCACAACTATCCACAGCAGCATAAACATCAACTGGTAAACCCAAGAGTTGTATGTGTATTGCTTGATCATCAGCCTCAACCTACTTTCGTTCATTCTTAGTGAGTTAATCATCAGATTGTATTTTGAATGAAGGAGGTACTGGAGGTGTACGGGTTCATCACTAGGTACTAGGATTTGTTGGTATTGGTAAGGACCTTCGAGAATGGATTTTACAAGAAGTTTTCTGTTGGGTTTGCTCTTACAGTAACAAATCATTCTCCTTGTCCATTAAACGTAGTCACCTTTTGACAACATGAGAGGATGGTTTTTGGAATCAGCAACAAAAATGTCTTGTTGAGTAGCCATTAGAAACATGTATTTAGTGAATCAGGATCTTAAGACGATAAAGTGGTGATTTGTGTTTTTGATTCGATGTTGTTTGTGTTTATGATTTGGTGAAAAGGACTTAGAAGGTATCTCACCAAATAGTTTTGGAACTTATCACGCCAAATGGTTATGTAAGTTATCTCGCCAAATAAAACTATCTCGCCAAATGGACTATTTCACCAAATGGTATCTCTCCAAAAATTTATTTCGCGAAAAAACATTATCTTGCCAAGAATCTATTTTGCCAAAAACGTTATCTCGCGAAAGATCTATTTGGCTAAATAATCTGTTTAAACAAAAGTGTTTGACAAAGAATCTGTTTTGCCAAATAAGTCGTTTCGCCAAAAGCTTATCTCGCCAAAAGTATTTCGCCAAAATTATTTCACCAAAATTATTTCACCAAAGACTACACATAATCTCGCCAAAAATTCTTTTATAGTAACCTTTTAAAAACACTTAAAGACACACTTTTGACCTTTTTCAATCCTTTTCTTTTGAAAATATATCTTCATTAACACGTAGACAACAATAAAAACACAAAATTTTAAGTAGTTTACATTTAATAAGCAAGAAATCAAATAAAAGTTCAAAACTTGAACTGAAACTATCTCGCCAAAACTTGTATTGTGTTCGAGTCCTTTTAAACACAAAACACTCACACTAAATCATCCTATGGCGATTGATACTAATTGTTATATGTTTCACTTATCAAAACACATGAAATAAGCAAGAAATAAGATAGAAATAAGGTAGATAAGAAGTGGTGGTGTAGAAAAAGAAGAACTTGGTATTTCGCCAAAAGAAGAAGAATACAAGAAGGGATGAGTCTTTCTTTCTCACACACAACCCTTCAAGTGAGCGAGTGGGTTTCTCATTTTTTACTATGTCTAAAGAGTGGACGCCTTGGGTATGGTTAATTGGTCGGGTTTGGGCACTTTGGATGGGATTAGGCCCGGAAACATTTAAAATATTAGCTTAAAAGCCCACAGACCCATTTTTCCCAACTAGCCTATTTACAATTTAATAATTTTAGTGGACGGTGAATTAACCGAACGCTTCATAAAAGAAGCAATCCTAAACAATGTGTATGGTGTATTCGATTATATGTTTAGTGCCCCTCGTTTGGGTCATAGTAGGGCTTCACTATTTGTATGTTTAGTGCCTTGTTGGAAATAATTGGGCATCTATTTGTATGTTTAGTGCATCGTTGGTTATTGTAAGGCATCCATTTTTATGTTTAGTACTTTATTGGAACTACTTGGGCATATGTTTGTATGTTTCAGTCATCGCTCATGAATTATTACGGGATTGAATGAGTATGATTAGTGTAGTTCATCATTAGACCCATTAAGGCATCAATGTGTATGTTTAGTGCATCATTGGTCATAGTAGGGCATCCATTTGTATGTATAGTGCATTGTTGGAACTACTTGGGCAACAGTTTGTATGTTTAGTGCATCGATGAACATATTAGGGTATCAACGAGTATGATTAGTGCATCGTTAAACATAGTAAGGCATCTGTATGTATGTTTAGTGTATTTGTTTGTATGTTTACTACATCGTTGTACATAGTAGGTCATCCATTAGTATGTTTACTGCATCGTTGGACATATTAGGGTATCAATGAGTATGATTAATGCATCGTTAGACATATTAAGGAATCAATGTGGTTTAGCTCAATATGCATATGGAAAAGAATCATTTACTGTCCAAAATTATGTTCTTCCTGCAATCTTTCTAGTATGGTGATCTCTCTAACTAAGCAATCTCAGGCACGGGCCTTATTGCATCTTGTTGTAAAGACCACTTCAGTTGGAAACATGTTGCAACTTCCGAGAGCAAACATGGGTACAGAATTCACCTTCATGCCATCGCCAAACATGCAAACAGGTTATGTTTACTTTGTTTGCATTCCATTTCCTATGCAAACAGGATTGTCTAAAGGTTGGTCAGTGTGGTTCATATGACACTGATATGTAATATATAGACTTTACAGTGAGAATGACAGAAAATTATCGACTTCACAAAAAAGAAATCAACATACTGCGTGATGAAAACTCAGGTAAATGAGCAATTTTTTAACAGCTTTATTTCGTAGTCTATGTGCATCAAAATTGTTACACATCTTATGATAACACTCACGATTGTATCCTTGCCATGTTGGTTGCCTTTTTCTTATACGACTCTTTTGACCCATTTTCGTTGCATATAAACTCTATTTTAGGTGACCTATTTCACCGGTTAGCAATATAAAATAACCCAAATAGACCCATTTCTCATAAATGGGTTGAAATGTTTTTTGACCCCTGTAAATGAGCAGTTTTTTATGACGTGCGATGTCTATAGAGTAAATGAGAATATGTACTAGACCTTCTTTAATGAGATTATGTTGGTCAACGATTTAATCTGTGGTACTTGCCAACAACTCATATATACCTTGTGTTTGGGACAACCTTTAATTTGATTGTTAAACAAACTGTGCGAAATCATATCCTATGCAGAAGTATCTGAAGTATATTTGATATGTGGCTCGATAATTTGCTTCTTAAAAGTTTTCTCCTTTTAAAACACACCTAATAAATGTGTCCAAAATACCCTACAAAATAGTTCGTACTTACAGTCAAACATAGTTTTTTTCCTAGAACGGCTTTTCTGCACATAAGTTTTCTGTCAAATACAACCCCTAAAATGGTTTCGTCCAAAACAACCCCTCAGAATAGCTTCTTCACATAAACAGCACCTATTTCGGTCACATCCCGTCTTAACATACTTAAACTTACTTTTTGCACATTTTTCAATTGCTGGATTTTCATAAACATTTTTCCTCTAGTACTCCTCTTTTGGTAAGAACATGCAACTAATAATACAAGAAAATCATCTTGTTATTGTCATTATTTTCTCTTTTGGTAAGAACTTGCAACTAAGAAATATGTATTCAGTTTGTAAGTAAAGTTCTTAAACAGTCTTAAGAGGGGGTTGTATCTTAGTTATGAATATTTATTTATTGATTAAGAATTGTGGGAGGAGGAATCAGAACATTGTCAAAACTTCGAAAAGTTCACGGTCTTGTAAATATGTCTGCAACTTACGCTACTAATCTTGAAATCGTGACTGGTTGCTAATTATCTCTTCCTTTCATTAGGGCATCGTCGAGTATGATTAGTGCATCGTTGGACATATTAAGGCAACAACATGTATGTTTAGTGCATCCATTTACATCATTGCACATACTAAGGCATCAACGTGTATGGTTATCGCATACTTTTACCATTATGTTATCATATTTGACACTATTTTTTTTAATAAAGAAACTAACATTTTAGAAAATAAGATAGTGCTTTAGGTGAAGCCAACCACAAATCGACTTGCTCGACCCTAAAGTTTCCTTGTTTGACCCGTCATATTTTGCAAAGCTTTACTATGTGTTCAGGGATGTAGGTATGTATTGGTTATTTTAAGGATTTTGATATTTTTTTCATTTGTAAGTTAGGGTTTTGGTTCTGATTTGCTTATTTTAAATGCATGGTTTCAGGTTTGTCACTCGTTAGGAGGGGGAACTGAATAGAGAATGGGTACTCTTTTTGTTTCAAAGATCAAGGAGGTATAACCTGAATGTAGCGTGTTGACTTTCTCGGTTTTCCCATCACCCGAAGTGTCGGATACATTTGTTGAGCCATACAACGCCATGTTATCGGCTGATCAGTTGGTTGAAAACGATGATGAGTGTATGGTTCTTGATAACGAAGTGCTTTATGATATTTGCTTCAGGACACTCAAGCTCACTACTCCAAGTTGTAAGCTTAATATTTGCAGCTTCATATTTGAGTGTACGAATTGTATCCTTAGAAATTGGTTTTGTTTGGATGTTTTTTGGAACAATTGAAGACCTGAAACACTTGATTTACAAGGAATACTTGCGAAACACTGTCCCGATTGAATGACAAATAAAACACTTTTTTTTGTTGAATCATAGCTTGCTAGCTTAGCATATGATTCAAGGAGAGGAGGACTCTATCAACTAATACATTTGTATTATTTTTGCTTGTTTAGAATCACTATCTATCTCTATTACAAACATTTTCTTATATATGAGAAAATACAAAGGTAACATGTGATGGTTGTTGAGATGTGTCATGCATCCAGTGAAAAAATATATCTTTCAATAAATGCTTTCTTTTTTTGGAAAAGCAACAACCATACTTTAGGAATAGTTATGACAACTGTTCTTATCTTTATGACAACTCTTTGTACTTGTTTGACTTTCTTTTTTAAAGTTCTCACCCATATTTTATTTGTTTATTCAGAAAGATAGAATATTGAGTCATTGAGACTTTGTCATATCTCATGACTCTCATGTCGTTTGTAGCTCAAGTACTTCGCTCACTGACACCGCATCAGTGAGGTAAAGTGTTTCTTCAGTTAGCCTTTGACGTCCCTGAGGCTTGTTGTTGATTGAATTTTGTACAACACTCACTAACTTCTTTATCAATGATCTATATTATGTTCACATAGTGTCATAGACAATTGGGACAAAATTTTTGGCCCAACATTTAGTTTGATTTTCTTTCGGGCTTCGTTTAACTTCCAAAATCCCTCGGCTTAGCACCATATTCACTCGTTAAGTACGTACAACATAAAATAACAAAATTACATAATATCTAAAATTTAAATCATAATTTTAGATATTATTTAGCCTTAAATGAGGGTATTTGGATATTAAAAATTGAATACTTTAACACATATCATAGTTTATGAGAGTTTTAGCCTAAATAGTTAAAGTCATACGACCATTACAAACAAAAAAGGCCGAATTCCACGCATTTGTTGCCTGGAGAGTCAATCTCCAGGAAATTACTAGCTAGGCTCACAATAAAATTTGCCTGGGGAACCGATCTTTAGGTAAAAACTGGCATGACAGTTTGTCATCGTAGACCGCTATTGTACTATTGCCACGTGTAAACTCTTCATTGGCATATAGATATTGCGACGGACATTTTGCTATGACATCTCGACAGTAACTCATATGAAGATTCCTATAATACCAAGAGCCAAGATTATCACGCCACATGTCATCCTTGTTTATTCTATGGGATAAATTCCACATGGGTCTCACATCCACTAATCTCACACGACCCTAAATGCATCCCTATAAATGCACATGCATTTCATGAGAAGAATAAGCAAGTTGATTTTATTCACATTTACACACACTAAACCCTAGTTGCATGTGAGCATTATCTCGACTTTAGATAAATACTCTTATTTCGGGGTTCTTACCTCTCAACGGAAACCAAACATATGACTAGCCTAATCTCACACCATAAACTTATAATAATCCTTGCTTTAAGTATCATACGTGAACGAAAATTTCGTTTATTTTGCATTGAGAAAAACATATAAAACATCATAATTATAAAAACTCCATACATAACTTTTTTATGCAACAATTTCCTTTATTTAAAAAAAATCATAATTCTTTTAACTTTTTATTTCCGAACCTTTATTGAGAGTTGAGATCATTGAAGATCCAATATTTATCAATGATCCAATGGACCAATCACAGCCACCCATTTTTTATTAAATTAAAAAACACTCATTTTCCATCTCTTTTTTAAAATTAAAATATCTTGCAAACGGTAAATCGTTAAACGACAAAAAATACACCACCGCGACGAGAATTAAATCATCTTTCTAACGATGGGCACTTTGATATACTTTTGACGAATTTTTTTTTCCGATTTTTTTAGTCACTTCCAAAAAAAATAACATGTGATTTGTATTACAAAATCACATGTGATTTCACAAAATCACATGTGATTTTGTAAAATACAAATCACATGTGATTTTCCAGAATCACATGTGATTTTCCAGAATCACATGTGATCTTTCTAGACGTGACTAAAAAATAAAATTAAAAAAAAGTTCATCGAAAGTATATCAAAGTGCCACTCGTTAGAAAGATGATTTAATTCTCGTTGCAATTGTATGTTTCATTTTACGTAACGATTAACAGTTTGTGAGATATTTAATTTTTTTTTAAAAAGGTAGAAAGTTAGTTTTATTTAATTTGATGAAAAAATAAATGGTTGAGATAGAGTCTTGGATCCATGATAAAAAATGGATCTTTATTGAACTTTTGCCATTTATCGGCTTCTCAAGAAAAATTGTCTAAGTTAGTGCGTAGTTTAAGACATTTTCATGTACTACTTATGAAGGAGCAAGATGCTATTACAACTATTTCTAGAAAATACATGTATTATTAGAAACAGAAAAAGGTTTGCCACAATTAGTTTACTGAATAAAAGTTTGATGAAATGAAAATTTTATAGAAACATGTGAATGTGTGAATAATAAGAGGCGACTTGATTGATCGTCTATACATGAGTAAAAAGCGCAACACCGGTGCGTCCAGTAAGCCAAGTCATTGCCTATGAGTCATCGTTCATTCTTCATATCAAAACCGAAGCACTTCAACTACGCCGGAGCTTATGTACAGTATGGCATCAAGTCTCATGGGGTTTGGTTCTCATAGCAAAGTCTCACATATTGAACCAACTAAACATAAAGCGCAGTTTATGAGCCGTGGTGGCTAAAGGGTAAAGCTACTAAAGCCATTGCTTTAGGCCCCCGAATATTTAAGGCTCCGATTTTCTAACGGCGTTCATGAGTATATAATCGGTCACATATTTTCGTGGTCATCATCTTGAGGTCTTGATATATAAAAGCCCCGATTACTAAAACTGCTGCAATTATTAAGGATTTTCGCTTTAAGCCTCTATTTGAGTTTAAGAAAACACGACAGGGTCCATCTTTTCATTACTACAAAATATGAATTGAGCCCATTTAGTACTACAAATTCTAATGACTTTTAGCCAATACCGTAAACAAAGTAAATGTTACAAAGAATCACTCAGGAATATTGTCTTAATGAACGAACAAGAATAAGCTATTTTTCAATGAACAATCATGAAGGACAATGTCCATTGGTTTAAGTGTTCATATTTGTTCGTTTGTTTGGTTAAACCTAATTTAAAAACACGAACATGCTTCGCTCGTGTTATTTCGGTTCTTTAGCCCTACTTATAGATTATCATAATATTTTTCTCTATCTTCAGTAAACTTCTAGCTTCTCATTATGTTTTTGGTTTGGTAATTGGATGTTATATTAATCCAATGCACCGAAAAACTAATATTAAGCGTGAAAAAGAAAAAAAATGAGAAATTCGAAAAAGTCTTATATTTAAATTTCACTTTAGGCCTCCCTAAGGCTTGAGTCGCCCGTGTTTATGAGTGACTAAATGTCAATAAGAATTTATGCTTAAAGAGTATGTGTTCTAAGAATATTTGTCGTTCTTCACAAACATAGTAATTATGAACCGTAAATAAAATGTTAATATCAGAGTTAAAAAGAATTTGAAACCGTAAAATTCTAGACATATATAAGATTATTTGCTCATGAGGGCAAACAAATAAAGATCATATATCGCTTTTGTTTTGGCCATTTCTAAATAAAGGTTTTTCTTTATTAATCAACACAGCCCCAAATACTATTTGATCAGAATAGATAGGTTACTCTAAGTAGTAACAGGGATCAAAGATCCTTGAGGCTAAACTCTAGACGTCTACACTAATTATACAAACGTGTACGCACACAATTTTGTATCTAGTCGACTCTCATATGATGAACACACACTTTTCTGAATGAATAAAACAATATCTAGGGATCTCTTTATATAGTAGAGTCCATCTAGATTTACAAGGGAAAACATAATTGTATAAGGAAACTAAATCTTTTAATTCTTTAATAAACTTCATCTTTATCTTTAAGAATCATATCTTTTTGAATCTTTTATATTTTGTAGAATATCCTCTACCAGCTTGTAGAATTCCATAATGCTAGATTTAGTCCTTATGTTTCATTCTTGTTTTGTCTTATCAACTCAAATATAATTCCCAACAATCTTTCCCTAGTTGATAATGACAAAACCAAATAAGCACGAACTTCCCCTGAAGTTAATATACGAATGAAAACTTCCCCTTAAGCTACCAAGGATCTACAAGTTGCAAATCATCAAATCTTCTTCCCCTTTTTGTCAATATCAAATAGGAGACTAAAGTATGCAACTTTGATCTTCACAACTACGAACCAATATTACACTTCTAATCCAAGTATTCCAATGACCCAAATTGCCCTCCATTACGCACCTTAAGAAAAATAAACTTGAGCAGTAGAAACTTACACTAGCAGTAGTAACAAAGGCTAGTAGTAGTAAAAACCTTCACCTTGATGTAGCATATAAATGGTTAAACATTTTAACATTAAGCTTCCCCTGAAACCCATATGTTAACCATTTCTTGAATCTTCAATTCTGTAGGCTCTATGTAATGATTACCGATGAAGAAAAATAAGTATTACCAATTTGATGCTGAAGTAAAACAACCCAAACTTGTGTCTTATATCTTGTACTGTCCACATGACTTCGAACGTATACCCAAAACCAATGTATAAGGAGACCGTAATCTCTTGACAATTATCCTCATCTTCTATGATACACATAACCAATGTGTAGCAAATGTGAGCATTGAGCATCATAAGAAAAATCACACACCTTTGCTAGATTTGTCAAGTCTTCGTCACAGCATTGAAAACACAAACAAGTTACCTCCTGCTAAAAGGTATGATAAAACACAAACCCAAATAATTCCACTTCACCGTCAAATAAGTGATAAACAATCTTCTTCGTAACCACATCTTCAATAGATCCAAAATACGAGCCTTTTAATCCTTTAAGAACATTTAAACCAAAATTTACCTTCTGTGTGTGTTGTCCGATATCTTTCAAACCATCTACTTTTTGATATCTATCAAAGCTGGCAGTTGTAATATATTCGAGCAGCACTAACTTAAAACTATTTTACTTCCTTAACAGTTCTAATAATTGAAGCAATAGTAATATACTTGAATTCCAAACGATATGCAGCTTTATCCACAACGAACACATCACTAACCTTTTTAGCTAAGCAATAGTACCTTAATAAAATCTTTGATAGTGCAAACAAACATGACGAGCAACACTAAGTTGCTTGGCACCACTAATGAGTAAACTGGCAGTATAAACTATACAAAGCAGCATTAACCAATCAACAAGCAGCATTAAGTAATCACTAGCAGCTGTAATTAAATATGAGCAGCACTAACTTAATATTTTAACTCTATACTTTAAAGTATTTATCCTGCTGTTGTCGTTGATAGGCCAAACAGATTGCAACAACTTGATACATCTTTGTTTCTTCATTGAATTAGGGTTTGATAAAACCCTAATTTACATTAAGTCACATTAATTAAAATTGTACCTGCTGCTTCATCATAATGTGAGTGATCCGCATCATTATTAGGGTTTCTTCATTGATTTCTCCACAGTCAAACATTCATATCTGACACGTCAAAAGAGAACGGACTAGTAGCCTTAGTGAAAAAGTATTAGTAGGACTATTGTACTCGTCCCACCAGGATTCAAAGCTACATCCTTCTCCCTCAAATGCATGTTTAGGAGGCGTATATTGCCCATCTTCTTGTCACTAGAATCCTTACTCATATTCAAACCAACGAAACCCAACCAAGAAGCAAACCAGCGACAGTAGCAGATCGATCTATCAGGAAACCATAAAAGAAACACTCAGCAAACACAAGATCAAAACATGAACCAATAAAGAAGAAAACCTTAATGAGTTAGGGTTTAAATACAACGATCATCATCACGTTATCCTTATTTGAACAGACGATCCATAATGATAGTGAGAATTAATTCACAGATTCAGTTAAGCAACCAAATGAACGATACCAACACAATGAACGAAACCCTAACCCTAGTTAAACTGCTACCCTAAAAAACAGTTAACGAGAAACAATCAGTGATTGAATAATCAATGACCCTTCCTGGACAGTATGCGATCATCAAAGATAGGAGAAACATTCATGATGTAGGCAAATATTAAGAATTAAGAATAACGAGCAAACCCTAATTTTACCGAATTCTAAGTGTTACCGAATTAGGGTTTTCTATTCACCGAAAATCACCAAAAACTCAATACACTTTTCTTTTCATAAATTCGATTGTAAAAACCTTGTAACACCTAGATCAAGAGCCACGAGGCTCTAATACCAATTGTGGAAACCTAAAACACATGATAGGTTCTTTGATCGTTTAAGCTCGAGGTTGTTTAGACCTCATCTAGGATAATATAGTAACAATGATATAAATTGCACAGCGGAAATAATAAACACAAATCAAAGTTACTTCAAGGTTTTTCTTTATTAATCAACACAGCCCCAAATACTATTTGATCAGAATAGATCGGTTACTCTAAGTAGTAACAGGGATCAAAGATCCTTGAGGCTAAACTCTAGACGTCTACACTAATTATACAAACGTGTACACACACACTTTTGTATCTAGTCGACTCTCATATGATGAACACACACTTTTCTGGATGCTTAAAACAATATGCCTGGACCTCCTTTTATAGCATAAGGAGTCAAGGCTTACATGGAAACTAATAAAAGATATTAATGAGAGAATCAATTAATTATTCATCTTTATCTTTTACCAAATCTGATAGAATCCTCCAATTCTTATCTTTTGTAGAATTCTTCAATTACAACTTTGGTCCTTTTTGTTTCCATCTTGTTTCATTCTTGTTTTGTCTTATCAACTCAAATATAATTCCCAACAATCTTCCCCTAGTTGATAATGACAAAACCAAATAAGCACGAACTTCCCCTGAAGTTAATATACGAATGAAAACTTCCCCTTAAGCTACCAAGGATCTACAAGTTGCAAATCATCAAATCTTCTTCCCCTTTTTGTCAATATCAAATAGGAGACTAAAGTATGCAACTTTGATCTTCACAACTACGAACCAATATTACACTTCTAATCCAAGTATTCCAATGACCCAAATTGCCCTCCATTACGCATCTTAAGAAAAATGAACTTGAGCAGTAGAAACTTACACTAGTAGTAGTAACAAAGGCTAGTAGTAGTAAAAACCTTCACCTCGATGTAGCATATAAATGGTTAAACATTTTAACATTAAGCTTCCCCTGAAACCCATATGTTAACCATTTCTTGAATCTTCAATTCTGTAGGCTCTATGTAATGATTACTGATGAAGAAAACTAAGTATAACGAACTTGATGCTGAAATAGAATAACCCAAACTTATGTCTTATGTCTTGTACTATCCACATAACTTCGAACGTATACCCAAATCCAATGTATAGGGAGACCACAATCTCTTGAAAATTTATCCTCATCTTCTATAAGACACATAACCAAAGTGATAGCAAATGTGAGCATTGAGCACCATAAGAAAAATCACACACCTTTGCTAAATTTGTCAATTATTTGTCACATCGTTTCTAAGCACGAACAAGTTATCTTCAAAGTGTAACACCCGCTTTAAGATATGATAAGAACACAAACCCAAATAATTCCACTTCATCATCAAATAGATTATAAATAATCCTCTTCGTAACCAATTAATCTAATAAATACGAGCCATTAAACTTGGTTTAAGGCCAACAGTAGTAACTGCTAAAATTTACCCTAACAGCAGAAACTTAATACTGGAAGCATTAAAAATATACTAGCAGTATTAATCATACTAGCAGCACTAAGTATAAACTGGCAGCATTAACCCTTAGTGATAGCAGAACTAACATAAATTGGCAGTATTAACGTCTCCTGGCATCACTAACTTACATAAGCAGCAGCACTAACCTTCAAAGATAAGGCTAGCAGTATTAACTGCCATTGATGCTATACCACTTTCTACTAAACCACCTGTGATTATTGATTACAAGCTTCATAAAGAAGGTATGATGGTACATTATCAGTTGATAAGAGCAGGTGGAAGTTCCAAGAGATATTCTTCAATGACAAGGATGTTTAAGGTTAAATTACCTTGGATAAATCCAAAATAACTTGTTGTAGAAACTTTGTATGTATATTAAAGTGTATGCGGAATCTACACCTTAATACCTAGAAGTATTATGAATAAAATATTAATCTTGAACAAACAAAGATATAACCAAACGCTCTAATATTATTAGATCAATAATACGAGTACTCTTAACTTAGTACTAAGGTTTACAACCTTAAAGCTTTTCTTAATCGACTTTGACAACTATGAAGACTTATATGCAAAACTGATGATCTCTCAACTAATTCCCTAGAGCCTCCTTTTATAGACACAAATTACAAGACACAAGATACAGATTGCGGGCTCCTTTACAAAGCATCAACAGATGTAAGCATTAAAACCCACACTACTATTTTATTTAGTATATAATCTCAGCACGGCACGTATACTAACGTTTAGACACAACATGTGCTGATTCAGACGTTTCCCTCCAGCCAAGGATACGTTTATTTATCTAGACACAAGTTATTTACTAGTTACAACTATGTCTTTTCTACAGTTTGGGCAGGCCCCACATACCTCAACCCACGGTAACAAGCAGCAGGAATGAAATCTGTGCATGCAAGGTAGGTTTATGAGCTCATCACCATTCTCAAAACCTTCAAGACAAATACTACATTCCCTTGATGCACTCGAAGGTTTTCTCATCTTTCTACATCTTTATAAACCATTATGATACAGTGGTTTAAAGCATGTTAGACAGTCCATGGGGAAGCATTTTTGTCATTGACGACATGGGCATTACAGATTGCCACGATTGCGAGACAGATTCTTCAGCAGATTATTGCTGCTCTCAATAAAGCTACTGTATGAGAAGTCATCCGGATGGATGCTAGATGCAGAGCTGCTGCTTTGCCTTCAGACAAGATGCAAAAGAAGTACCAACATTAAGTTTAATAATCAGGAACCAAGTCCACTCATAAAAAAGCCAATGCATTGATGTTCCAATAGTCGAGATACTTAACGGGTGTTGGGGTACATTAAAAAACTGATTGATGATTTTTAGGGGGAAAGCATTAGTAGTGAGTGGCTTGCAATATAACTCATTTTGATTATATAAGCTTAAAGAGTTAAATTTACATGTAAATACCCATTATCAGAAATTTACGAAAACACTGGGAGGTTATAGGGTAACAAAAACTAAGCCCTTTTTGATCAGAGCTTCCACCTTAATTCGTAGTTGTCAGAGGTTGTACAAGTCCATTTCCAGTGGTCTGGGTTGGAGGGTGCTTATTGCGTTTTTTAAGTTTCTCCTCTGCGTTTTCAAAAAGCAGAAAGTTTTTTCTGAAACTGTATATAGCTCTTTTCATATATGCTTTACCCAAACACCCCACAAACAACTGAATAACCGATTAGCACAACTTTAGCATCAGAAACAAAACTACCTCTGGTAACAACTGAGTATTTAAAATATGTATAAACTATTAACATCATCCAAAACTATCTCCAACAAAACCTGTACTGTTTCATCTGATTATCCAATACTTGGAATTGTTTAAATTCATGTTATCTTTTTAAAATGCAATGCAGAAAACTCACGTAGATGATCAAAGAGTAAGGTTACGCGGAGCATACCTATTCTCTGAAACATGGACACCTCTCAATCTTTCAAGAAGCCTTTCCCTTGCAAGTAATACAACTCCAGGAAGCCTATTCCTATTTCCATTTGCACCCCATCTGCGTATGCTTCTAAATCTTCCGAATGATTTATGCTTCCAGAGAATGGTTGACTAACAACACCTTGTTCCACCTGAACTACTTCAGGTTCCTGTGTATCACAAAACATTGAATTACAACCACGGCAAGCATGTCTAGGACTTAAAATCTCCATTTCTCGATACTTGTTAGTACCAGAAGATTAAGTAATTGAATGATAAATACGCAGATGCAGTCATACATATAAAAGTTAAACACAAAAGTCAAGAGTTATGAGCAACTACATGCAATAAAGTTAATATAATGAAAAAGGAATCAAAAGGCAAGGCTCATGATGCCAACGGTCACTTTCATAGTTTCAAACACTTTGAAATTAAACAATGTATTGGGATAGAATATTCTCAAGATGATACCCTTGCATTCAACCACCTTCAACTAATATGTATAGCAAATAAACAGATTTTCAACTCGAAAACAATTAATTATAAACTCATCCATATTATCCTTAATCTACCATTGAAAATTATCCTATACGACACGAGACTACTAACACTATCAGGGCCGAAACATCTTAAATGTTTGAATAAAAACACAAAGAAATTTCTTTATTACAAGTTTATAAACTGTGTTTATTTTGTCTATAAACCCACTAACTTCTATGATATACTTGTTTCTTCCCTAAAAGTAGTATACAAGTGCAGCCTGCTGCCACCTTTACATCAATTGAAGAGTATGTATGTCAAAACTGATAGCTGAAGCTTTTGTTTGTGCAAAGTTGTTTAGCAAAGTAATTGTAGCTGTGAGGGCAAGTTTAAATTAACATAAAAGACGCAAACTCAATGAAACAAGTTTAAAACACAACTAATTAAAGGGTATATGGGTAATTTTGTATACAAAAAGCTCTTGCTTAATTTAAACAGTAAGGTTGAAAAATTCGCTAGGCGTTAGGCGTTACTCGAGCGGTCGACTACCTTGTAGTGACTAATCGGCCTAGGCAGTACCTGGAATGGAATTTTTGTTAATTATATATAAATTTCAAGATTACATATATGACATAAACATAATATTTCAAATACTTCAAAGTTAAGTTCAAACATAAAAATCAACAGTACCCAATCCCGTCTTCCACGAGGTATGGAGGAGGTAAGATTTAGACAAAACTTACCCTTACAGAATGGGTTATGAGGAGGCTGCTTATGTCAGAGACCTCCCGACTGTTTGCTGGGACGTTGGGAGGATTCGTAACCTAGCCTCTGTCTCCAAAGGAGAGGGGTTTTTCCAAAAAATCCAACCCTACTTGTTGAAGTTAAGTTCAAACATAAACATATTAGTTCTAAGTGTAAGTACTTCAAAGTTCAAACATAAAACTTGAAGTACTTCAAATCCGAGTAATTTGGCCAAGTAGCATGAGTTTGGACCGAGTTTGACTCAGTAACCCTATTTTTTACCGAGTGTTCACAAATCGAAGTAATTCGGCCGAGCAGCTCCAAATCACATCAGCAGCTACTGGCTCAGCATTTACTAGCCGAGTAATTGGTTGCCTAGGCCAAGTTTTACAGCATTGTTAAAAAGCTCTTCCAAACTAGCTTTTTGTCTAGAAGTTTATCTTTAAAAATATAATATCCACTTTGGGGGTGTTTGTGAAAGCTTATTTTTTCGGCCAAAGCTTAAGCTCAATAAGTAGCTTATGGCTTAAGATGAACAAGCTCACAAGCTAATGCTGAGTGTTTGAATATGATTTTTATAAAATAAAAAGGTTTCAAAAAGGATCTTATAAACTTACTAAAATATATAGCCTCAACCCCGTCTTATATAAGCTCATACGCTAAGTCCTATGTGGCATTCATTTTTAAAGCTTAAACACGCTATTAAGGTTTTCAGCTTATGGCTTATAAGCTTGAACTTTAGATTAACAACACAACATGTTTGTTTCCATTGGATTAAACAACTGTTGGTTATTCTATCACCCTTTATATGATCTTGTATAAAAAAAACAAAATTTAATTGTAATTTATAAATAAATAAATGTATGGTTTGTTGGGAGTGACCCGAAATGATTGGAATTTTAAGGGTCGTCAGTGAATTTTTTTTTGGGTAACCCTATTGGTACCCTGGCCTACTGCATACTGCTAAAAGCTACAAAAGATTCTTTTTGTATCTTTTTTTACAGTGTAACGCAGTTTTTTATCAGTTTTTGTTTCGTAATTTTTGACAGTTTCATACTTTTGACCTGTTAAACTTTATATTTTTCGTTTCATTTTTTCCGTGTCACAGTTTTATAACATATACAAAATTATAAAAATATAAAAAATAAAATAAAATAAAAACGCAAAAAAACCAAGGGTACAAATGGTGTTTCAGAGGGTACATATAACATAAGCCTTTATATATATTTTTGACTTTATGATGGCATGGAGATACCAATAATAACACCTTGCATTAAGTTAAGTAAAAAAAAAATAGTTTAAAAAAAAAACAAAATGTAATAGAGCACTGCTCGATCCACTCCCTACTCACATAAAAAACTCCACATGCACATTTAGCATTTAATTATGACCAACCACATTCAAGTTAAATTACTCTTTCCTTTTCCCACTACCTATATTTGTTTATAGATGTGGAATTTGTAAATGTAAAATGGGTGTGGATCTAGCATTTCTCGCAGTAACAACATCACCCTATTTGGAATGTGTATGTAAGTCACATCATAAGAGGTAACAGAAAAATAAAGGGTACTACTATTGGTACCCCCCTGGCCCACAAAAAAGTACCAAAAAGGTACTTTTGATTCCTTTTATACCCCCTTTTTACAGTGCAACGCAGTTTTTTATCAGTTTCTGTTCCGTAAATTTTGACAGTTTCATACTTTTGACCTGTTAAACTTTATATTTTTCGTTCCGTTTTTTCCGTGTCACAATTTTATAACATATAAAAAATTATAAAAAAAAAAAAACGAAAAAAAAACCGAAAAAAACCGGAGGATACAAATGGTGTTTTCAGGGGTACATATATCATAACCCTTCGAATGGTGCAACTAGAAAAAAAAATAAATATGACGTGTCACTCTCATATTTCACGGCATATATGGTAAGTATAATATTACAATCCTCTAAACTTCTTTCATGCAATTCTTCCTCTACACTTACTTTTTTTAAATTCCTTCCAAAAATCAGCATCAATTAATTTAATGTCATTAAAATCTTCCTAAAAAACTCCAATTTTTTCAAGAACATCAAACACAGTTTCGTTTAGAATTAATTTTGTATACTTTCAATTCACAAAATCCTCATCACAACTATTCATGACATGTTTTTTATTGCTATCCAACTTATTAAAATTGGTAAAGATCTTCAATGACTTTAATGTCATGAGGCTCTCAAGAAAGTTTCAAAGTAACCCGATCATTACGCACACGTCTTCTACGATGTTTCAAACACTACTGTTTCAATGTTATTTTTGTTAAGCAATAACTCTCTTCTTCAATCTTCCTCTATGCGCTCCTTCTTTATAAATCCATAAATAATATTGTTTCA
>BQNB010021269.1:0-64439 GCA_026074375.1 Tanacetum coccineum | reverse complement strand
ATTTTAATATGCCCATGACCCGTAGCTTTTACCTCGACACTAAACCTTCCATAAGAATCATCCTTCATTTCCTCAAATAAAATCGACACAACGATTATAAATATTAAATATTCAAGAAAAGGTTTCGAGAAATCACATCTTTCGTCTTGCATTAAATTATTTTTTTAAGTAAAATAACTATTTATTATTAAAATCTTGAAAATTTTACCCCTTTTAAGCAAAGTTTCTAAGTATAAATTTCTTTCGAAAATTCGGCATGACCCGTACGTCTTTATGACTTTTTCCAAGGTCTTAAACCTTAATCCAAAACACTTTTCACAAATCCGACATTTTCCGACAAACATAATATCAATACCTTCAACACGTTTTATCCAACCGTAGCAAAATAATCCCCTTTACATTCGACAAGTCCAACAAAAATCCTTTAGTCCATTTGTAAGTCCACTAATTTATTTACATGTTATTGGGCTTTATGGCCCATTATGGTCTTTAAGTAATTAGCCCGATAGCAAAACTTAGTCCATACCTCTTTACATAAGTCCAAAAATATAACCAAACCCAATGGACCTTAAGCCCATTAAGCCGTAATAAATATAAGTCGAAATCCCATATTCGTGGCATCATTAAGCCGAAACAATAAGCTATAAGTCCATACTATCATATAGTTATAAGTCGAAAACCAAATAAGCCATAAGCTTATCACATAAGCCAAAAACATAAGCTTCAAATAAGCCGAAAACATAAGCTTCAAAAATAAGCCGAATCCAATAACCAAATCCAAATCCAATAACCAATAACCAAAACCAAATCCATTATTCAAATCCATTCAACCAAGTCCAATAAGCAAACCAAGTGGGCCAAGCCCACCTTGGCGCCGGACCAAACAGACAAACGGACCCTTATTGGGCCAAGCCCAAGCTAAAAACAAACATACCCAAATAAGCTATAACCTAGCTTATTGAATAAGCAAAACTTCAAAATAAGCCCTTTTTAGCACTTTTATAAAATATATAATTACCACAACAACCATTTTATTTAAACTAAAAAATCCTTTCTTTCTTTCTTTCTTAAGCCGACACACAAACACCCCCTTTTTCACATTTTTGTTTCCAAGATTCGATTTTTACGACGATCAACTTGTACAACTAGTGTTTTAACACCATAATAGCCATAAAAGTACAACTTTGATCAAAGTTTAGAAAACTTACAAGTTTGGATGACCTTGGTTTGGTTTTAACGCGAAAGGAACGAATTCGTACACCTTTTATATAACCCGCGTCTACTAACTCTTAACCCACTATCTAATCTTAACCCGTGTTCTTGAGAAATCTTCAAAATCTTTGTTTTTTTCTTCCTTGTGGTTCGTCCGAATATAGAGAGGAAAAGAGAGAGATAGATTTTTTTTTGTTATTTTGAAAATAAGAAAATGAATGAAATGGTTGAGGTAATGGTGGTTATATGAGTACTATACAAGACATGCTAGCTTAAAAATAGCCATATTGTCTACTCTTGACTTTCTTTGACCGAATGGATCCTAGGGAGGGCCTCAGGTCTTCCTTTTTTTGTCGGGATCACTTAAAAACTCAATTTTCATCTATTTAAAACGTCAACCAAACTTAGTTATCATTTTCATTGTGTTTAAAATCATTTTTCCATAAACCTAGGTTATTCATACGACACCTATCACATTAAATTGCTACAAAATCCATTTTGAGCCGTTATCGGCCGACTCCGGACTGAAAACATGAATTTTTGAAAAAACTCAACCGAACCTCGCTCATCCATTTAAAAACACTTCAAACCACAAAATATGGCTTGAAAACTTATTTTCAACCAAAATTTCTCCTTTTTACGATCGTTACAGTCTTTTACCGAATTTCACGAAAACAACCGTTTTTCTGATAACTTTCAAATCTCACACTCACGATTTACGTTTTAAATCAACGTTTCTTTATCATTATGAATTTATTAAATAAATAAACCCATTAACACAATCTAAACTTTGTTAAATCTCCACATTTAACTAAAATGTCGTGCTGCGTGATGATTTTTCGCTAAACGCGAGAAAACTTCCCGGAAAGCACAAAAAACTTTAAAACCACTCTAAAACAGAAAAACAAATAAAAAATGATTCATTTACAAACTCAAAACTTCATCAAACTCCAAGTTAAACCGAAACCGCTTTTACGCCAAATAGTCAACAGAAGTCAACTTTTTTCAGCTTTCATCAGGAAAACTGACAAGATCGAAAGACTTCAAAATACAATACTATAATATTTTATAATACTTAACCCTGGGGAAATTACCGGTTATCACAGTCTCACCCTCTTAAAGGAATTTCGCCTCGAAATTCAACTCAAATTATCAACTCACAACACTAACAGGAAATTCCATTCCTCAAAGAATCACATCGATCACTAGGATTTAGTCTTTTCAAGCGAGGTTTTTTACGATCCCTCTAAAGACTAAGTTTTTCCATAGTCCAAATTCTACACTTTCTCATGGTCAATCCATATTCATTCACAAAACTACGATAGCCTCTCATACTATCTCTTAGATTTAGAATTTCTCACACTTAGGTCACACTGCCTCAGTCGGGTGTCTAGATACGATCCAGTCCTCGACGTGATGACTAATCTATCAAATTTGGCATTGCCAAACTTTATGGTTATTCAACCAACGGGACTAACCCTACAGGGTATGTGTCCTACATAACACGACTGATGCGGTCGTCGTAGGACTTCTACACGAAGTTTTACAACTCCCTAAGCAGAGCACCTAATCGTTGTAGTAGTATTATAGGCAAGCCTCCCTCAAACGCTAACACTCGTGTCTCATATCCCATACCAAGTCCTAAAGCGAGCTCTGACGGCTGCCCACGAACCGAAACTACCCGCTGCTGACCCTCAGGTACAGCCTTCTCCTCATCTAAACCAAATCCATCACTTTCTACACTATGCCCCTCTTCATCTAAACCATGACTCTCAACTCCCATACCGGGCCCTCGTCCCCCACAGCAAGACCCTCGTCCCCTATAGTAGGATCCTCATCCTCTACAGTAGGACCTTCGTCCTTTGCGTCCTCGCTCACATTGTTAGAATCCAAACTCTTCTCTATCTCCTCATCCTCCTCATCATCATCCTCCTCATCATCCTCTACTAACTCAGACGTACCCCGATAACACTTCCGTGAAGGAAGGTCTGGCGGTGACGAAGACGACGAACTCTCGTAAGAGGACCTAAACCTCTTATGGAACAAGGACTCAGACATAGCTGCTCCAACTAACTAGGCCCCCAGCCATACTAAGCAAAGAGGCCTGTGACATCTCAGTGGAACACTTACAACCATCCGTGCGGTCTACCTGAGAATTGAAAACCAAAGTGGATGAAGTAATCTCAGGTAGTGATGTGGGTGGTGCTATAGTGTGGGGTGACTCAGGTGTCTCAGTCTCAATAAGGTCCTCGACATAGAAAACATGTATATTCTCGGATATAATCTTAATGGCAAATCTATACTACTATATAAAGATGGAGTGGTGGTGATGTTTTCACCTGACAAGTCAACGTCACATCAGCTTTCCCTCTTCAACTTTACCACTCACCAAACACACTTAATAACAACTCACTTTACCCACTAAACTCACTTTACCCACCATTTTTTTATTTGATTACTTTCATTCATAAACTAAAATCATAAATATTAACGTAAATGTAAACGTACGAAATTAATAAAAACGTAAACCAAATTAAAAAAATTTATTCATAGATTAAAAAGATTACATAATAATAAAAACATTACATAACAACACAATTAAAATAATACATAGATTATTAAAAATAATACACAGCTCAAAAACGTAAACGCATGAAATTACTCTAGAATACGAAATTTAAAAATACAATACGGAATGTGAGAGTTTTGTTTAAAAATGAGAGACTTGTGTATAAAAATGGGTGAAATAGTGGGTATTTATAAGTAAAAGATGAAGGTTTTAAAAATTAAAACGAATATAGAAGATATGGGTCCACCATTATGTTACTCACCTTACGGTGAACCACTCACCTTAACCAAACCAACTCACGCGCGAGTTTAAGGGTTCGGCATAAGAGTCACCATGGTGAGTGGTGAGCGGTGAGGTGAAAAAAACCCCACCCCGTCTAGCCTAATAACAACTCACCCTACCCAACGAACTCACCTTACCCACTATTTTTTTATTTAATTACTCTCATTCATAAACCAAAAACGTAAATACGAACGTAAACGTAAATGTACGAAATTAATAAAAACGTAAACTAAATTAAAAACTTTTATTCATACATTATAAACTTGAACGATACATAGATAAATAAAAGCGATACGATACATAGATAAATAAAAAAACTTAAACGTAAACTAATACTGCAAATTATACTTCGCATTGATCTTTGCCCTTATTTCCTCCATTGTGTTTCGCTGATCCCCGGTCAAGTGATCGTATGGCTGGAGAGAGAACCCCATGTCTTGTTGTTCAATCTCTCGTTCACGACATTCCACCTCCCTCATTTTGATCTCTAAAAACGCTAAACGTTCTTCTTTCTCCTGAGTTGTCATCTCGGTTACCATCAACCTAGCCAATGCATCCTCATTTACAGTTGACGATCCTGATGCTTTTGACGCTTTCTTTTTCCCAGCAGCTCTCGCTTTGTCCCTGACCTCTGGTCGTTGAACTTCCTGCACCTCATCTTCATAATTGTCGTCAACATTAGTATTCAGATTAATACTAGCTTCCTCAGACTCTATGTTAAACGAACTAGAACTAGATGAGTTGTTTTTTTTTTGAACGGCAACTTTATTAGAAACACTAGCAAGAAGCTAGACAATTACAAAGAAATCAAATATGGGTGTTGAATCCAACTATCCCATCTTAACTTAGAACTACCTCTAGCTTTACACCAACAAAAAGATCGTAAAACAATATCATCGAAAATGGACTCTTTACGAGGCTTTTTACTCGCGAAAAGTAATTGGTTCCGGAAATTCCACAAACTCCACCACGTAACATAAAAAACGCCTTCCAAAATAACCTTCAAATTAGAAGCAAGACAAACCGAATTGAACCAAACGAGCCATTCTGCATATGATGAAAAAGATTGCACTTCCAAATTCCACCAGCGACATAATAATCTCGTCACATCTCTAGCCAAAGAATAATTGAAGAATAAGTGAGAAGTATCTTCAAGAATCGCATCACACAAGGGACACGACTGCGATTCAGTAACGACATTCCTTTGGACGAGATTCGCTCGAGTAGGCAAACGATCAAGAGCAAGTTTCCAAGCAAAAATATTAACTTTAATCGGAATATTTTTAACCCACCTCGTAGGAATATCCGCCCTAGGAAGAAAGAACTCATCTAACAAATTCCTCACGTCTTTAACACGAAAGACCCCGTCTCCATTTAAATCACTAACCCATCTATCATTCGAGTTGGACAAAATAACAGAATCGAGTAAAGCTACAAGATGCTCAAGCTGTTGTTCTTCAATACCTCCTCTAACATTACGGCGAAAAGAAGAAACAAGAGGGGACTGGAGTTTACCGGCTACCGATATATCTTTCTCTGTATCTAAAGCAAACAGACGAGGAAACAAACCTGATAAAGTGCAATCACCGATCCAAAGATCCTTCCAAAACCGAGTGTGCAACCCATTACCAATCCTAATCTTGCAATGGGAGAAAACATCAACGCCTTGAACCTTGAGGTAATTAAACTCTTTGATTATAGAATTCATGTGAAGAGTTACGCAGTAGAAAGGATCTGATAAGGATTTGATCCCGTGAATGGCAGAAAAAAGCTGACACCAAAAGAGTTATCTTTGTGAAAGGAAGCCCAAACCCACTACGCAAGAAGACCTCTATTATGGCAAAAAAACTAGAAACCCCTAATGCCCTCCGAATTTCTTAGTTGCGAGAACAGTAAGCCAGCTTAACCACGTAATCTTTCGATCTCCTTCTTGAATACCATTGAAAAAAATTCCTACGAAGGTTTTCCATCTTGTTAAGAACTGTCTTCGGGACCTTAAATATAGACATGTTGTAAATCGGAGTGGAGCCAAGAACCGATTTAAGGAGAGTGAGGCGGCCACCTATAGACAGAGTTTTAAGCTTCCATTTGGAAAGTCTTTTCGTGAGCTTGTGTAACCGTCTCATACCCAATGATTTAAACAAAGACATATTCCCTCCTACCATAATTCCCAATAATTAAAACGTGAGTCCTTCATCACCGAACATCCCAAGACTCATAGCACCCCCCCCCCCCCACTTGCTACAGAAACAATCGACCCACGAATCCCAATCCGAGAAATGTGAATTTTTTTTAGTTAATCGACATTTCCTGAAAGTAGAGAAAGTCTATTGAGAATATTCAAAATACCTTTTAAATTCTCTTTAGACCATTCGCCAATAAAAATCGCGTCATCCGCATAAAAAAGATGAGAGATCGTGAGAGCATCATCAATCCGTAAACCTGTGAAAATACCCGCTTCAACAGCACGGTTGAAAGAAAGATGAAGAGACTCCATAATAAGAATGAACAAAAAAGAGCCAATGGGTCTCCCTGCTTCAATCCTCGATGAAACTGAAACTCCGAAGTAGACTTCCATTCTCTAAAACCGAAGCATTACCCGAATTTAGACCTAACTTGAATCCAGGACACGCCATACTCGACCCAAACCAAAGCATTAAGAACATCATCTAGGTAGTCCCATCTAATAGAATCGTATGCTTTAGCAAAATCCACCTTAAAAACATAGCCTGCTGATTTTTATGTTTACACCGAGCCAAAATCTCATTAATAATAAAAGGACCGTCAAGAATTTGAACGGGTTAGGAAGGGAAAGCTGTCTGAACATTGCGAAGATGAGATCCAGATGAACAAATGACAAACGTGGAGCAAGATTTGGTAACAACTTTATATAGCTCCTAATTTGCTAATAGGCGAAACTCACTGACCAGTTTCGGTCTATAGGTTTTTGAATAGAGTAAACAAAAGAGATTTAACATCCAGTGCAAAAAATACCCATGTTCGAAAAACATTTGACAGCTATACAAAAATCTGGCCCGAACAACTGTCGCAGAAACTTGCGGAAGAATTCAAGTAAATCCATCCGGACCTGGAGATTTGTTCCTGCCACATCCCCAAACTAGCCTTATGCGATTTCTTCGTCCGAAAAACCGAGCTTCAATCAGAAACCTGCTCAAAAGTCAACCGTTAGGAAAACAAAAATTAAATTCTGCCATGGCGCGTACCCGGTGTCATAAATCCTATCCGCAAAGTTATTACGAAATTCTCTTTAACACGATGAGATCGTCCCACCCATATCTCCTTCAATCATAATACCCTTAACTGATAGGTTGCACGCTTTCTATAATGATACCATGAAAAAACTAGAATTTTTCGTCTCCTTCAATAGCCCATCTAACCTTTCGCCTTTTGAACAAAATCAGATTACCGAGGAGTTTAATTCCGTAACGTTTCATAGCTTCCATCACGAGACAACACAACATCCATCAGTAACTCCTCGTTGGTCCACCAACTTATCAATGTCGCTAACTTGATTCTTGACATCTCTAATACTATTCGACTGCAAAATTTTTGGACTCAGCCACCCATTTACTATTTCCTCTTAAAATTGAAGCTTCTTTTTGAATCTAATCATCCCGTTGCTATCAACAAGAATAAAAGAGTTCCAGGTGGACGTAATCATTTGATCAAAACCAGGAATAGAGAGCCAAGAATGGTACGTATACGAAACGTCTGTAGCTCCGAAATCAACGAGCATCTCCCGATAAAATAGGTCGATGATCTGAGAGGTGTCTATCTAGACAAACTGCTGAGATATGAGGAAACAAGGAAAGAAAACCATATGTCACAAAAGAAACGATCTAATTACTCATTTTTAGATGCGAAGGATAGCCCATGTGAAAAGATACCCTCCATTGAACTTCAATTAAGACCGCGCATTAATGAATAAACGAATTAAACGAACAAGCTCCTGAGCAAAAAAAGGTAGAACCCCCATCCTATCCTCTTACATCTAACTTCGTTGAAATCTCCCATCACCATACACTCCGCCAATCCACTATTGACTAAGAGAAGCAGCATGAAATCCATAGTTGACATTTAGAAGACGTATGAATGAGGAGCATAGACAGATATAAATAATAATTGAATCTTCTTGGAATCCACGTACCATACAAAGCAACAAAAATATCGAAATAAAAGGGAGCTTTTTTGTGAAAAACATTAAGAGGTCCCAACACATAAAATCACCATAGTACCCAGAGCTTCAGTCCGATATGAATCAAACTGATAGTTACCCCATAAATATTTAACCTCCAAATCAGAAAAACTCTCCTTCTTAGTTTCTTGAAGAGACAAGAAACTAACGTTATGCTTAGTAGTTAACTCTCAAATCCAATCTTTTTTGGCCTTGGAACCGAGGCCTTGTATATTTAAGGATAAACAATTCATCGGAACACTTCATGACCTCCATTCGATCCAATGATCTTCTCCATATCCTTGGTGCATCCATCCATGGTAAAGCCCATAGTTTGACCTACCTTAATCATCTCGTCAAGAATATCTAATATAGAGCCTCCCTCCTTTCGTATGTCCCTGATAACCCTACCATCTGACTGAATGTTAATATCAGATTTCTCCACTTCCTCAAAAACACGCGAACTACAACGATCTGAATTATGATGAGAACGAATACATTCTTCTCCTTGAACTTCTTGTGCTTCTTGTTCAAAAGTAACATTAACTTTTTCAGGTGTAAACCCTGGCGGATAAGGGATGCTAGACTCCATGCCAGAATTACCAACTTCCTTTTTATGCCTATTAAGTAAATCGGAATATTGGAAAGGGTATATAGAAACCTCCTTATCATTAAGTGTCTGATCAACTTCATTATCATGTTCTTGTGCGTCCCCATTATCCCCAAAAAAAGTATCAGAGACTGCTTCACTATCACTCTCTTCTCCTTCGTTGTTAACAGTATTATCCACAACATTAATGTCTGCTTCATTCTTAACGGATTCGTCATCTGAACAATGAACCACCTCGGGGACTTCTTTAAAGGACGGGGGACCAAACAAACAGCTCCTTAGCTCGAATCTGAAAAACCTTCCCTTTCACAATGATCTTAAAACTGTCAAGGATGTTATTAGCATGTTTTGTCTTGATACATAGGCGTTTCCGAGCAAAGAGGTCTTCATTACCATCTTCTAATTCCATGACCTCTCCCCATTGAGAACCTATCTAAGAAAAGTATCCCCCCCCCCCCCCCCCCCGCATAGACCCACGCATGTAAGAGGGGTAAATACTCCTCAATAACGACCCCAAACAAATACGACACTGGCAACAAAATCATTTTGAGCATTACATAACCGAACGAACCAAGAAGCAACCCCCGTATGTTTCATGAATTTAAGTTTGGTTTTGGCAGAACCTAACTTAATCATAACCCATAATCCTCCTAAGTAAACGATCTCGATATTCATGAACCTCCTCAATTATGTAACAACACACTTAGGTTATTAATAGATGAAAATTGTCTAACCTCCCCCATGACAAAATTGTCTAGATCTCTTGCAACCATGCACGATCGATCTAGAGACCAAAGCCCCTGGAGGCCCCGACGAAGCAAGGGTATGTGGGCGAGACGAAACAATTTCAACTAAAACTCACCTTTAGTCGCCATTTTTTTATTTAATTACTTTCATTCATAAACTAAAAACGTAAATATTAACGTAAACGTAAACGTACGAAATTAATAAAAACGTAAATTAAATTAAAAAAAATTATCCATACATTAAAACTTGAACGATACATAGATAAATAAAAACGATATGATACATAGATTAATAAAAAACTTAAACGTAAACTATTACTACAAATTATACTTCGCCTTGATCTTTTCCCTTATTTCATCCATCGCCTTTCGCTGGTCCCCGGTCAAGTGATCGTATGGCTGGAGATAGAAACTCATGTCTTGTTCAATTTCTTATTCACTACATTTCACCTCCCTCCTTTTGATCTCTAAAAATGCTTTGCGTTCTTTTTTCTCTTGAGCTGTCATATCGGTTACCATTAACATAGCCAATGCATCCTTATTTACGCTTGACGATCCTGATGCTTTTGACGCTTTCTTTTTCCCAGCAGCTCTCGCTTTGTCCCTGACCTCTGGTCGTTGAACTTCCTGCGCCTCATCTTCATAATTGTCGTCAACATTAGTATTCAGATTAATACTAGCTTCCTCAGACTCTGTGTTGAACGAACTAGAACTAGATGAGTTGTGTCTCTTGCTACCCCCAGACCCTGTTGGGAAAATTTTGGAAGTGCTATTTCTTGCCATTTCGGACGATCTTTTAAAATCTCCCAACAATGACGAAGTTTAAAGGAAATTTCAGTTTCAATTTCATAGTGAATCATTGCCCTTTGAACGTAATCTTCGTCTCCGGCTCCACTCTCCTGCGCCATACGCATGACGTTACTATAAATTCTACTAAATCGAATCACGGACGGGCGCACCGTCTTCCATTTTTCAAGCACCGCTTCGTACATTCGACGACCGTACTGTTTTGTTTTGCTCTCTATGTACTCCAAAACCTCACACCAGAAGCCCTGTTTTTTCTTTGCGGTACCATCCTTGCTGTTTTCAGAAACAGCAAGCCAACCTTTAGCCAACGCAATTTCTTCCTCTGTTGTCCACGGAGTCTATCGGGGTGCATCATCGTTTTCAATCATCCTATTTTGGCGGTTACGAGATGCCTTCTTCTTGTTCTTCGTTGGTGAGGTCGCGACTTGTTTACCTGCTGCCTCGTAAGTATTGGGTGCTTGTCAATAACCGGTGTTTTCTTGTAAAGACTCCGAAAATTCAGGCGTGTACAACTTTTCGATCGAAAATGCATTAATCGGAGACCTGGGTGGATCCGTACGTGGTTGTGATGACGAACCACCCATTTGGGTTTGTGAGACGTAGTCTTGGTGGCTAAATGGAAACAACGATTGTTGGGATGCGTAATCCTGAAACGCGTTTGGCTGTGACCCGTAACCGTGAAACCCGTACTGTTTCGGTGCCAGTGGCGGGTTTCGGTATTGTTGGTTTGGGTAAGGTTGGTGATAGTATGATTTTGGCTGTAATAAGTTCGGGTTCGGTGATGGGTTTCGGAGCATAAACGTGCCTTTGGGTGTCGGCGGATTGCTCTGGTTGATGACTCTTAGTTGACGTTTGTTGGGTCGGGGAGTGTTTTGGTTGTACATGTTTTTTGAAAATAAAATGGAGATTGTGAAGCTTAGAGAGATTGTATATAAATTTAGAGAATTATGTATAAAAATGAGTGAAGTAGTGGGTATTTATAGATACAAAAGGGTTTTTTTTTAAAGTTTTTTTTAAATAAGTAACGGTTTGATTTTGAAGTGGAGCCCAAGTGCTTAACATTCACCACGGTGAGTGGTTCACCGTAACCGAACCAACTCGCGCGCAAGTTTATGCCATGAGAATAGCAATCACCATGGTGAGTGGTGAGGGGTGTGGTGAAAATCGAACCACTCCGTCTAGCCTTAGTCTCTTAAATTTATCTCAAAATGAGTATAAAGTGGCATGTGGGGGTTGAAACTTTACACTTCAAATGCTTTTTTGATTATAAAGCAAAAGTAGATATAATAACTTAATAATGATCCTTTTAGACATTGGTAGGAGTTTCATAAAACAAAAATGTTAATTCCTCTTACAAAATCTTTCTACAAATGACAAGTGACGGAACAGATGGTTTAGATTTAGAGAGATAATGAGTGGAAAAAATGTATATTATATGATTGTGTGTGTAGGAGGATAAGTAGGAAGATTTGGTAGGAGGCTTTAGCAATACATAAAATTTAACATTCAATTTTTTGTTGCTTTAAGGTTCACCCATTGCCACTTTCGGTTTGGTGCTAGCAGTGGTTTCACAAATGAGTCGAATTATTGCGTGTTTGTTATTTTTGATGTTATACCATATATAGTTTGTCTTCTTTTAAGAAATTGTAATTGTTATAGCACATAAAAGGATTTGCGTGTTTTTGTGTCTTGGAGTTGGTTTAGTTGTCATATCATTATATCATGTCACAACTGTATGATTTTTTTCGAGTGGCAAGAAGAGGCACATATAATTTAAGTTTGATAAAAACATATTACAGTATATGTTTTTGGTAATTACGTTTTGGATGATATCTATATTTATATCTTCTATTATATATAAAGGGACAAAGGGTTACACTCTATTTTAAAAATTAAGAAAACTATATATGAAAACTATAATTTTTTTTTGGAACGGCGATTTTATTAGAAACAAAAACTAGCAAGGAGCTAGATTACAAATGGAGACGTGTTTCTTGCCAAGCCTATGATAGAAATATCTCATCATGACGATAATTGAGCGAATTTATTTTATATAAATACCACATAGATTAGTTGAGCGAATTGAGAGTTTTCCTATTTCGTGAGGTGTTTGGTTGTGTACTAGTAATTGAACAAATAAATGCTTAAAGGAAAAATCCTTGACTAAGGTTGGGATACATTTTTATAAATTTTCTAAAGTCTACTTGAGGACAAGTAGGATTCAAGTGAGGGAATATTTGATGACATCAAATAACGTCACTTTTATAGCATCATTTATTCCATGTTTCTTACCTATTTTATATAATTATTGCGAGAATTGGTACTTAATCGTTTATATTTGAGATTTTCAGTAATTATGGAGTACTTTGTGAAGATTAGCAAAAAGGCACGCATTTTGGACTTAAACGAAGAAATCTAAAGCATACTGTTCTGACAATATATACGAGTATCCATCAAGAGATACGAAGTATCTGTGCCTGCACTTCACAAGAAACCATGCAGATATAAAGAGTTATACGCCGTATCCAGAAGACCTTTATACGCCGTATTCTATTTCGAGTAATTAAATATTCTAGAAGATATTGAACGTGGTCCCTACTCCAAGAAAACTCCTAATACGCGTATTGACCTCGACCAATACGGCGTATCAAAGAAATTCCAGACACTATAAATAGAAGACCTAAAAACGAGTTTTAGGTGTGCTTGATCATATTTTACGATACCATAACCACAAAAGTCGATTTTCAGAAGACAAGAGGAGCAAAGAAGGTCCTACGCAACGCCTTCTTAATTCCATATGGAAACGCCTTGTAATTCTCATACTCTTAATAATCGTTTCAATTTTTGGTATGTTCATTTAACTCGAGTGTGGTTACCTTGGTTGTTCATTATTATGCTTGTATACTTTTACAATTGTTAAGGGCTAATACATTGGGTATTAGCCATGATTTACGATAATTTTATGTTTGTTTGTTTATATCGATTGCAAAATTTATCGTTCATTATTGATTATGTTTATTAATTCACACTTGTCTATGTGCTTAAATATGCGACCTATCATTCAACTGGGTCTAGTGATACCGACCATGTGACAATCCGTCAATTTTAGATCGTTAATTATTTCTCGAGTATTAATTATAATTTTCATTTTTAGGTTGTTGATATAGATCCACGGATAACGGGAGAATTAGGGCTTCATCTTAATATTACGCGACTTTTTAAAGAACCGGCGAATTCTACTAAGGGCATCGACGTTTATATTTCAAAAATGCGTAGAAATAATTTTGTGGCATTCGTTTTATTTTGGTGAGTTTTCATAACAAACGTCGTCATTTAAAATTTTATTTGTAATAAATAATCCATTTTGTATTTTATTTCGAATGGAAATTTAAAATTTATTATTTTTACAAAAGTCGTCTTTGTTCCTTGTCTTGAGCCGAACTGATGTTTTAAAATGTACACATTTTATTAAATGTTAGAAGTTAAAATAAAAGTGTAATGGAAAATAAAAATGGTCTTGGAAGTTTAATCTCGAGCCACGATAGTTGATTTTTATTAAAGTAAAAAGTTCATGTGTCAAAAACTAATTTTTGAAAAGAGGGGAGGACTATTATTGTCAAAAGTCCAAACTAGTGCAAGACATATATAAGGAAGTTTACTTCCTCATTTCCTTCATTTTTATAAAATAAAACACACACTTTCTCTCTAGCTCCACCACCACCACCGGAAAACTTTTCCGGTCACCGGAAACTGCCACCGCCACCGCCGCCGTCGGCCGCCGGTCACCGCCGCCGGAAACCGCCGTGGTCGCCGGAAAAAGTACATGCAATCCGAACAACTTATATTTTCCGAATCCCCTTGTTATTTCCTACGTTTTCCACTAAAAATATACGACATGCAATGGATAATAAAAATGGTGACTAAATAATTATGGGTAAATGATCAAGCTTGAAGTGAAGACTTGTAATTCTTTTGATCATTTGATCATCATCACCATTTTTCTTGTGGTAAAATCTTATAAATTTTATTATCTTTTTATTCTTGTATTTTCCATTCCAAATTTATATGTAAATGTATTTTATTTTGATGATCAAGTAATAAAAGTGATAATGCATGTGTAGATCTAGGGTAAAAATGACTAAATCAACTATTAAAACTTGCTAGAACTCATTAGAAATTTAGAGCTGTTGTAAACAGTAAGTTCTGGATTTTTGCATAAGTGTTAGACTTGATTTGATTTACTAGGTTGTAGAGAATTGAATGATGATAATGTGGCTAATTGGATACTCAATGGAAAGTAAAAATTGACCAAGTTATGACCATTTTACCAAAAGATATCAAATCTGACCTTGCTGGACAGAACGTATAAAAAGTCATGATTACGTACTGAGTTGGTTAAAAACCTATAACTATGAGACTAGATAAATCATGGTAGGATCTGCAACAATTGATGATCAACAATTCATTAGTTCTTGATAAAGGGCATCAAAAAATGGTGAAAGTAAATTTTCAGCCAAAAAATGCCACTTGACCTTTTGTATGATGAAGTGACCTTAATTATAGATTTATTTAATTAAAGTATTAAAAATGACTTATGATTTATAATGTACATTTAAAAATGAAACTAGGAATGTAAATTTTATAAGTATACCATTTATGGTTTGAAAGATATGACTATTTTTGTAAGCACAAACATATAGAAAATTTTACATCTATATCAATACTAAAAATTGTAAAGCGTTTTTGCGACTACAACCCGAGACGATAGGACCCACTTTTGGGAACATTTATATGATGAACCTACTGATAATAAACTTAACCCGACATCGAGAACCCGGAAATTTACTATAAACTCATACACAAGCTTAAAATGGACTATATGACCATATCGGGCCATTAGGCCCAATCTGTATATGATGGACCCTATTGGATAAACTTTGGGGACCCAACCCACTTGGCCCAAATTATGGGTTAAGATTCTGGTCTTGGACTTATAAAAATGGATAATTATCTAATGGACTCATAAATGGGCTATTTGGACTTTGATAAACAATTGGTAATAACTAGTAAAAATGAGCTAAGTTCAGTCAGTTGAACACATAGCAGACTATATGAGAATCAAAAACTTAGGGAATTATAATTGTTGATTCATCATATCAAGATATATCATATATATATATATATATATATATTTATTTATATATAGATATTATACTATATATATATATATATATATATATATATATCTTATATGATGATCAACAATTTATAATTCCCTAAGTTTTATTCTCATAGTCTTCTATGTGTTTAACATGTACTAACTTAGCTCATTTTTCACTAGTTATTACTAATTTTTGTCCAAAGGCCCAATAGGCCCATTTATGAGTCCATTAAGTAATTTAGTCCATTTTATAAGTCCAAGACCAGATCTTAACCCATTAATTGGGCCCAAGTGGGTGGTCCAAAGTTTAAGTCCAATAGGTCCATTAATATAATTGGGCCTTAATGGCCCGACTATGGTCTCTCGATAGTCCATTTTAAGCTTGTTTATGAGTTTATAGTAAATTTTCGGGTTCTCGATGTCGGGTTAAGTTTATTATCAGTAGGTTCATCATATAAAAGTTCCCAAAAGTGGGTCCTATCATCTCGGGTTTTAGTCGCAAAAACGCTTTACAATTTTTAGTATTGATATAGACGTAAAAATTTTATTGGTTTGCTTACAAAAATAGTCATATCTTTCAAACCATAAATGGTATACTTATTAAAATTTACATTCCCTAGTTTCATTTTTAATGTTTATTATAAATCATAAGTCATTTTTATACTTATTTTAAATAAATATATAATTAAGGTCACTTCATCAAACAAAGGTCAAGTTGGCATTTTTGGCTGAAAATTCACTTTCACCATTTTTGATGCCATTTTCGAACCATAATGAATTGGTTGATCATCCAATTGGTGCAGATCCTACATGATTTTATCTAGGTCTCATAGTCATAGGTTTTTAACCAACTCAGTACGTAATCATGACTTTTTATACGTTCTGTCCAGCAAGGTCAGATTTGATGTCTTTTGGTAAAATGGTCATAACTTGGTCAATTTTTACTTTCCATTGAGTATCCAATTAGCCACATTATCATCATTCAATTCTCTACAACCTAGGTAAATCAAATCAAGTCTAATACTTACGCAAAAATCCAGAACTTACTGTTTGCAACAGCTCTAAATTTCTAATGAGTTCTAGCAAGTTTTAATGGTTGATTTAGTCATTTTTACCCTAGATCTACACATGCATTATCACTTTTATTACTTGATCATCAAAATAAAATACATTTACATATAAATTTGGAATGGAAAATAATACAAGAATAGAAAGACAATAAACCATTTTAAGATTTTTACCACAAGGAAAATGGTGATGATGATCAAATGATCAAAAGAAATATACAAGACTTCACTTCAAGCTTGATCTTTACCCATATTATTTTAGATCACCATTTTTTTTATCCATTGCATGTCGTATATTTTTAGTGGAAAACGTAGGAAATAACAAGGGGATTCGGAAAATATAAGTTTGTTGGATTGTACTTTTTCGGCGCTTGACCACGGCGCGTTTTTCGGCGGCGGTGACCGGCGGACGACGGCGGCGATAAATGGTGGCCCTCAGGTGGCGGTTTACGGTGACCCGGAATGTTTTACGGGGTGGTGGTGGAGTAGAGAGAAAGTGTGTGTTTTTATTTTATAAAAATGAAGGAAATGAGAAAGTAAACTTCCTTTATATGTTTTGCACTAGTTTGACTTTTGACAATTATAGTCCTCACCTTCTTTTCAAAAAATTTGTTTGTTGAACATGAACTTTTTTTACTTTAAATAAAAATCAACTATCATGGCTCGGGATTAAAACTTTTCAAGACCTTTTATTTTCCGATACACTTTTATTTTAACTTCTAACATTTAATAAAATGTGACATTTTAAAACATACAGTTCGGCTCTAAGACAGGAACAAAGACGAACTTTTGTAAAAATAATAAATTTTAAATTCATTCGGAAATAAAATACAAACTGATTATTTTATGACAAATAAAATTTTAATTGTCGACCATTCGTGTATGAAAAACTCAAAAATAAAACGATGCAAAAAATTTTTTCTTCGGCATTTTGAAATTATTAACGTCGATGCTTAGTAGTATTCGCCTGGTCTTTATAAAAGTTCGCTGTAATTACGAATGTATGCCCTAATTCTCCGGGTTAGTCGTGAGTTCATATATCAACCTAAAATGAAAATTATAATTATATCGCAGAAATAATTAACGATCTTAAAATTGAGGATGTCACATGGTCAGGTATTTCACTAGACCCAGTTGAATGATATGGTCGCATATTTAAGCACATTGACAAGTGTGATATTAATAACATAATCAATAATGAACGATAAAATTAAGCAATCAGATATAAACAAACCTCCAAACATTAAATTATCGTAATCATGGCTATTACCAGGGTATTAGCCACCTTAACCATTGGTAAAGTATACTAGCACATAAATAAAGAACAACACAAGGTAACCTACCGAGTTAAGAACGATACCAAAAATTGATTAAGATTATTAAGAGGTATGAGAATTACAAAGGCGTTTCTATGGATTTAATGAGCCGTTGGCGAGACCTTTCTTTGCTATCTTGTCGTCTGAAATTCGACTTTTGTTGTTTAGGGTATTGTAAATATGATCAAGCACACCTAAAACTCGTTTTTAGATCTTCTATATATAGTGTCTGGAATTTCTTCGATACGCCGTATTGGTCGAGGTCAATACGGTGTATTAGGAGTTTTCTTGGAGTAGGGACCACGTTCAATATCTTCTAGAATATTTAATTACTTGAAATAGAATATGGCGTATAAAGGTCTTCTGGATACGGCGTATAACTCTTTATATCTGCATGGTTTCTTGTGAAGTGCAGGCACAGATACTTCGTATCTTCCTTGATGGATACGGCGTATAGTATGTCAGAACAGTATGCTTTAGATTTCTTCGTTTAAGGTCCAAAATGCGTGCCTTTTTGCTAATCTTCACAAAGTACTCCATAATTACTGAAAATCTTAAATATAAACGATTAAGTACCAATTCTTGCAATAATTATACAAAATGGGTAAGAAACATGGAATAAATGATGCTATAAAAGTGACGTTATTTGATGTCATCAAATATTCCCCCACTTGAATCCTACTTGTCCTCAAGTAGACTTTAGAAAATTTATGAAAATGTATCCCAACCGTAGTCAAGGATTTTTCCTTTAAGCATTTATTTGTTCAATTACTAGTACACAACCAAACACCTCACGAAATAGGAAAACTCTCAATTCGCTCAACTAATCTATTGTGGTATTATTTAAAAATATTCGCCTCAAGTTGATCGGTCAAGATGAGTATTCTATCATAGGCTTGGCAGAATACTACGTTCTCACACCTAAAAGCTAAGATAGTGACAAGTCTTCAAAAAAAAGGGGGGGGGTTTTTTTGTTTGTAAAATTGGGTTTTAAAAAGGTTTTAAGGGTTTAATCACTCTTTCTAATCTCTATCGATACCAATATTCCAGAAAAGACAACAAACCACACATAACATCCATAACGATGGAATAGACACACATGGTTGCATTCATTCCTTAACTCGAATAAGCTAAAGAATAGGACTAGTAGTCTTTACCAAAAGTCGTAAACCAGCAAGGGCGACAAACCACATATACACATCCGTAACGATGGAATAGACATACATGATTGCATTTATTCCCCCATCGAGTAAAACCAAGGGTTTAGGAATGAAGAGTGATATAGGTAGAATCTTTAATCCTTCACAAATAGTAATAAACCAACATACTGGGCAGACAAAAATCACACATTACATGTTGAGAATCGATTTGGCTCATCCTGGATAGTTTTTACAGATATTATTGAACAAACAGCGAATAATAAAGAAACACAATATTATCAAACAAGTTTTAAACCGAATCATTGAAGCCTTCATTATATTTTATTCAGAATATATGAGGGCTACTCCAACTATCTAATAAACTAGACTACTACTACTACTACTACTAATCGTGAATATACACACACGCTTTTGCTAGACTCTAATTGAGAACTTGTTAACTCTTGTTTATTCCTATTTATTTTGGATTGCATAAAATACATACCTTAGACCTCCCTTTTATAGTATAAGGAGTCAAGAATTTACATGGAAAACTAATAAAGATAAATTAATAAGAAATCAAATAAATATTATCTTTATCTTTGACCAAAACTAAGAGAATCTTCTAATCTATCTTTTGAAGACTTCTACAATGACGAATTTGGTCCCTTCTTGTTTCCATCTTGTTTCATTCATTATTTTGTCTTTATCAATTCAAATATAATTCCCAACAATCTTCCCCTAGTTGATAATGACAAAACCAAATAAGCACAAACTTCCCATGAAGTTAGTATACGAATGAAACTTCTTCCCCTTTTTGTTATAATCAAGTAGGGGTCTTCTGTAGATATGCATACCATAGTGGTGCATTGTAGGATGGTTAAACAATTTATCAATATGATTCCCCCCATGAAACCCATATTTTTACCTTCTCTTGATTCTCTAACTCTGTAGGACTTATTTGTAGTGATCATGATGAAGAAAACTGAGTATAACGATTTGTGAAGTAAGTATTATCTCCCAAACTTGTGTCTTATGTCTTGCACTATCCACGTGACGTCGAACTTATAAATAAATCTGTGAAATATAAGTAGACTGCAACCTCTTGACAAAAATCCTCATCTTCTATGAGATACATACTAAGTGATAGCAATTGTGAGCATTGAGCACCTATAAGAAAAATCACACACCTTTGCTAGATTTTGACAAGTCTTTGTCAACACCATTTTAAGCGATCGAATAGTTATCTTAAAAAGCCAGCTACAACTTTTAAGATAGAAAGGACTCGCACCAGTGAAACCCAACTACAACATAATCATAAGCAATTATCAAACTGTCTCATAATCACATCTTCAAATAATCCCAAAAATACGAGCCATAAATCAATAAGAATAAACTATTTGAAAAATAGTTTTGTCCGAGATCCAAATCCATCCAAAAACCAAGGTTCTAAATAGTGCGCTATAGCGGCGCCATAGCATCGCCATAGCGTGAAGCGTGGCTTCCACGTTACGAAACAGGCCAAGGTGTCATCTTTAGGCGTGACGTGCAATATAGCGTCATATAGCGTGATAAAGCGCGCTATAGCGCATAGCGTGGCGAGTTTTTTTGAAGTGTTTAGGGGATTTTCTAAAATTTGAGATTTATGCTTGGATTTACTAATATTTTGGATTGATGCTTGAATTTAATAATATTTATATCATATTTATTCTTAAACTATTGAATAATCTATAAATCTATAAATATTTTTTGCCGCCTTAAGTCACGCCTTAAAAACGCCATGTCGCTACGCCTCACGCTAAAGCTTGAGGCTTGGCTATGCCGCTACGCCACGCTTCACGCTATTTATAACCTTGCCAAAAACCAAGTACTGTCCGATGTCGGACAAGCCTAGCAGTACAAACTCCTTTGTCAGACGCCACGAGCAGTATTAAAACTTCTTTTTTCCATGTTAGTACTGTTCAGCACCATGTATAAACATATACAATTCTCAAACGTGGGGTCTAAGTTTAGAATATTTAACAAATCCAAAACCAACGTGGGCTCCATACTCTCTTATGCGAACATTACCTTTCTTTGATAAAAATCCTGCTCTCCATACATTTGCATCCATGAGCAACAGTAAAATCTTTCAAGCACCATTAATACACGCCTTTGGCCCAATAAGAAACACTACCATATATAGATTGAACAATATTAAAATCTTTCGAGCATGTTGTATAATACTACGAAATTTGTATTAACATGTATTGAACGCACAAAACTTGCTTATCAAATGTAGTAACATCTACATGAACCAGGTGTATTCATCATATGCTATCTATAAATAAACCCATGTCACCATATCAAGCATCATAACTGTGCCACGCACATGTCACACATCTTCTTATACTTAACCCTAATATATCACGCAACCTCTCTTCAGAAACACTATCCATGAACAACATACATAGCAGAATACCCTATGTTGTAACTTTTGTTGCCTGTACCTTCAAACCCTATTTACCATATCAAACGCGAGCAACTTAGATGGATAATATTTCAACTCCTAAATAAATTAGGGGTTTTGTAATACTTTACACCCGAACCTGTTTTGGAGAACTAATTGAAACTTAAATCCATTGTGATGATCATAAGACAATCACCTGGTTTGCTCCATAAGTCATGATCATGATGATCTCCTGATGAAACCTTTTGCGTCTTCTGATTTCTTTCTTTACCGAATTTTAGGGTTTTGTAAAAACCCTAATACCATCGAATTACAAATCACCGAAAAAGAAAATCGAATTCGATCTAGAGAAACCATTAATAATAAATTGATATAAAAACGTATTGATCATACCAACTTAGGTAGAGTGGCCGGATTTATAAATCTTGTTTCTATAAATTCACTATAAAACCCCAGAAATCTTTAACCACAAACCGATTTCATGAAAAATTAGGGTTTTAGGGTTTCTTCAAAAAAACCTTGTAATCCTAATTTACAAGATCCCCCATGGCTTGAAACCACATGTTGCGAAATCGATTTGAAACTCATTCGAGGATAGTTTTACAGATAATATTGGAACACGATCGGAATCAATAAATAACGGCAATATTTATCAACAAGGTTTTAATCGAACATTAAAGCTTCATTATATTTGATCATGAATAAATGAAGGCTAATCCAACTATCTAATAAAAACTTACTACTTACTACTACTAACGTGTACATACACTATCTTTTGCTAGACTCTCATGGAGAAGCCTGATATTTCTATTCTATTCTGGATGACATAAACTACATACCTTTAGACTCCTTTCTATAGTATTAGGACTAGTCAAGATTTACATGGAAAAATAATATAATTATAGAAAAATCTCAATTATATATAGTTTCTTTATCTTTGACATTTGAGAGAATCTTCTAAATCTTATATTGTGAAGTCTTCTTCATGATGGATCTTTGGTCCTTCTTGTTTCCATCTTGTTTCTTTCATTATTGTGTCTTTTTCAATTCAAATATAATCCATACAATAATGGTCGTTCGACGGTAATAGACAAATGTGATTGCTCGCATCCTCATTCGAGTAAGACCAAAGGATACAGATTAGGAAAGGGAAAGTCATTGTTGTTAAATAGAAAGAACAAAACAAATATTAAGTCCAAATAAATATGGCACAGTGTTGTTGGCACTTTCCCGACCATTCCCATGATAAAGACACATAAATATACATAAACGTCTTGATCATGATCACAAAAACAACCTTAGTTTGGCGTTCTGAACATTCAATGTTATAAACCAGTAATTGCTCAAGGTTAAGTATTATAAAATATTATAGTATTGTATTTTGAAGTCTTTCGATCTTGTCAGTTTTCCTGATGAAAGCTAAAAAGTTGACTTTGGTTGACTATTTTGCGTAAAAGAGGTTTCGGTTTTACCATGAGTTTGATAAAGTTTTGAGTTCGTAAATGAATCACTTTTGATTCGTTTTTTATATTTAGAGTGGTTTTGAAGTTTTCAGTGCTTTCCGAGAAGTTTTCTCTCGTTTAGCGAAAAATTATCACGCAGCGCGTACCGGCACGACAATTTATTCAAGTGTGTAGATTTATTAAAGTTGGGAATGTGTTAATGGGTTTATTTATTTCATAAATTCATAATAATGAAATAATGTTGATTTAAAACGTAAATCGTGAGTGTGAGACTTGAATGTTATCTGAAAAACGGTTGTTTTCGTGAAATTCGGTAAAAGACTGTAACGAGCGTAAAAAGGTGAAATGTTGGTTGAAAATAAGTTTTCAAACCATATTTTGTGGTTTAAAGTGTTTTTAAATGGATGAGCAAGGTTCGGTTGAGTTTTGTCAAAAATTCATGTTTTCGGTTCGGAGTCGGCCGGCAACGGCTCAAAATGGATTTTTGTAGCAATTTAATGTGATAGGTGTGGTGTGAATAACCTAGGTTTATGGAAAAATAATTTTAAAATCAAAAACACAAAAATCTCTCCCTCTCTCTCTCTATATATATTTCGGACGAACACAAGGAAGAAGAAAACAAAGATTTTTGAAGATTTTCTCAAGAACACGGGTTAAGATTAGATAGTGGGTTGATAGTTAGTAGACGCGGGTCATATAACATTTGTACTAATCATTTCCAACTCTACAAAACAACCCCAAAACATCCAAACAGTAAGATACTAAACTTGTTAAATTTTAACTTATGTATAAAAAAAATATTATAATATATTAAAACCAATAACACCCCCCCAATTATAATTCTTTTTTTTTTCTGGCTATTATAGTGTTAAAACACTAGTAGTACAAGTTGATCGTCGTAAAAATCAAATCTTGGATATGAAAATGTGAAAAAGGGGTGTTTGTGCGTCGGCTAAAAAAGAAAGAAAGAAAGTATTTTTGACTTTAAATAAAATGGTTGTTGTGGTAATTTTTCATTTTATGAAAGTGCTAAAAAGGGCTTATTTTGGAGTTTTGCTTATTCAATAAGCTAGGTTATAGCTTATTTGAGTTTATTTGTTTTTGGCTTGGGCTTGGCCCAATAAGGGTCCGTTTGGTTGTTTGGTTCGACGCCAAGGTGGGCTCGGCCCACTTTGTAACATCCCGCTTCAATAAAGAGACAAGAGCAAATATGGTGTCATTATCAGTGAACTATAACGACATCAAGCGGAAAGACTAATTAAAAAAAAATACTAAGTCAAGAAAACAAAATTACTTCCCAAAGTATTAAATTCAAACAAGGACTAAAATAACTATCACAACCACACTCCCAAATACAACCACCACACACCACCCAATTACATCAAACACTTTACTAACACACATCTCAACAAAACACACCACCCCAACAACCCATCTACCACTCAAAAAATCCATCACATTTAACTAACACTCTTCATCATCAAACTCATACACTATAATATCACTCAAAACTCACCTTAACAAATACCAAATCAATAAATATAAACTACACACTTACCATCTAAACCAAATCACATACTACACCTAAACAAAAAAAAAATATAACAATCCCACCAAATTACATCAAGCAGAATTGAGTGATATATCGATATCTATAGTCAAAAGATTCTATAATGTGACATTATACCATATTAATCCCCCTTGCCTGTGCATTACCCTATCATAATCTACATGTACCTCTCGACTACCCCATTAACCACGTCAGTTATAAACTTCATAGTTCACCAAGTGTAAGAGAGCACAATTGACTCACTCAGATACCCGCAGTACACTGTTAGCTCACTTCTCGTAAGTTCACTGTGACAACCTCGCATACACTCCTCAACTCTCCACCATGAAGACACACGACACCGTGTCAACACTACAATCATAAGAGTACCCCCACTCCAGGTACAGTTCAAAACCAATATGTCTAGATACCACAAGTACCACTCGCATCTCACCTCACCCCTAACAAAGTATCACTCACTAATCACACTCTACGCTGTCCTCGATTGTAATGTGAGTCTCGATACATAGCATATATAGAAGCACGTCATACACACAAGTCTGACATAACGCAAGTAAGACCTGTGCAAACACTACCCAGTAATGTAACTCTAAGTCTTGGTGATCACGACAAGAGAGCTACCTAGTGCTTTATACAAAACAGAATCGTGAAGATGTGGATAATTAGTGTACATAGATTGTAGCTAACATTTTGTCAAATCCTGGATAGAAATCCCATGATGTATCCTCTCCTATCATCCCATTCTCTATCCGTGTATCATCTCACCTAGATAGTACTATGTCTGCTGTAGTGATATCACCAAGGTTTAATACTGCCTCTCACATACGCGGTGAGTACATAGTTTAAAGAGATCCATGTCAACAAAGTATACATGATAAGCTCTGTGTGTCTATCACACAAGCTATGCACTCACATACAAGTTATCAAATCCCAGTCTTACGTATATGCACAACAGCAATCCTATACATACCGGTGACACAACGTCCTGTCTGCTCTAGAGTTCTAATGCATCGTACAATGAGTGACAATATTACTTTGTGATGTTGTACAAACAAACTTAATAGACCCTATATCACAAGATAACAGACATATATACTTGGTGAATTCAGAGACGATTAGTGTTAGTATTGTGGTAGAATGTGTTGCTATGTAGTAAGTGAAGTGATTGTGACAAAATACTCATTAGTCTCATAGTTATACTGAGTAGATGTATAACTCGTATACTAGAGCGTGATCCTGTACGCTGTAGCAGTGTCTTTGTACCGTATGCAGTTGCACCGATTGCCTACCCCCAGAGTAAGTATGCGAAATCTTCATGCTGTCCACAGAAGTGGATGAGGCAATGTATTCGCGTATGTCGTGGGCATAGAGTAATTCTTATTAGATGCTCTGTAGAGAGTCTCTAGAAGTAGTGTGGATGCAGACTGATGTTAAATTTGTCCAGTAAGTTGACATGTGTGTGTGGCATAGAGAGTGACTTGAGGAGTATAATGCTTGAATGTAAGTTTTCTCGACTGATAGTAGAATGTTTAGCGTAAGACAGAGAGTATGAAGCTTGTTATGTGTATGGAGAGATGTTTCCAAGATTAGTCAGGCCTCGGATTGGGAAGAAGCTGTCTCGCTATGTGTGTAAGAGAATGGGAAAGGAAGTTAGAAGCCCTAATATGTGTGAGGTTAAGAAGAGAGACACTCTCCGACTGTTCATACTGAGCTTGTGGTAAGATAGGTTGACTATAGTTGATCATAAGCCTCACTCGCGATCTCTTGAGTCGCAACGTGTGAAGAGAGAGAGACGTGTGAATAGATTCACAGAGATATGTTTGTATCATACATCATCCTGTTTGGTACGCGTCTCTGTGCCTGAGAGGCCGGTGAGCGCGGCTCGCGCTAGAACAGAATGAGCATATCGAGAGAAGAGAGAGAGGTTCGTGAGGTTGCTAGAAGTGATCTAGTTGAGATGGTGTATGTGGAGTGTCAGTTAATAGAGATAAAGTGAGTACGTCTCTTAGTGAGGACCTTGATGAAAGCGTGATTTCCCCATGAGATAATAAGGTCTCTGTGTAGAGATAAAGTAGTAGGTGATAGAGTAGAGTAGATGAGTATGGTTGACTGAGAATGAAGGATTTACCAAATCAAATTTTAGAGGCTACACTCCTTACTGGTTTCAGGTACTTAAAAATCAAATACTACTACTGAATCTTTTCGGATAGAAATTCCAGATTTCGACACTTAATATTTTAAATCTAAAATCGTCCTTAACGAACTCCATTTGGACATGAGCCGGATTTTCCAAAAATTAGACTCCTTTGCATTTAAATTTAGGCTCTAGAAAATCGTGTCAAAACTCGTTTTTATTATCAAGATCACCCGTTGAACATGTACCAAATTCTGCCCATAAGTTTTTAAGCATAAAAACCATAATTTCACAATCAAAACCAAACCCTAAGGTTTCTAATATTGTTAGTTTCTTTTTATTTACACACACTTTAATGAGATCTGGGGTTTTAATAATATGTTATTACTCCATTTTTACAAGATTAAGGCCCTACTAATTTTAATCAAGTTTAAGAACACCATTGTTTTCTTTACAACTCTGTTAGGTTTTTACTGAAAACTTTATATTTGAATACATGGATTGGGCAATACAAAGTTTGATACAAGGGACATGGATCAATTACTTCATAGATTAAGATGGATACGAAGAACAGAACGCACCACACCAAGAACACCAATATTATTATACAAAGAACACAAAGAATTGACTCCAAAAGCACCTAAACTTGAAGAACCAACCGGTAATTACCTAACACTTCTTCTTCCTATCACAAACTTCTATGATGAATACACAATTAGTTTTTTGAGTAAGAAGTTTTTGAGTAGGAATATATGGTGGAGAATGGATGTGCGAATATGGCCACTCAGCTATATAAGAAGATAAGGAGGGGGAAGATACAAATAACTTCTTGCAAAATTTAAATGATTAGTTCTACTTTTTCCTACACTCTTTTTACTAAAATAAGCTTTAGCTTCAAAATAAAAGATTTTGGTAAATAATACCCTATAGGTGGCCGGCCTAACATGAAGGTAATGAGGGGGGAACAAATTATTTTCTCGTTCATTTTTGAAGATTACACAAATATTTGCTAAAAACGTTTTTTACTCTTATTTCTTAAATTAGGTTTTATTTAAACAAAAGGAAGTACAATAAACAAAATAAACAAAGAAATCAAAATAGTATTTTTAGAGGGGGGGGGGGGGGGCGGATTATATATATATGAATTGGGAATTTATATTTATATATATTGTAACTATATATCTCACATTATAATCTTATATAATACCAATTAATTATATACTGAAGGTTTGTAAATGTCAAATTTAGTATTTAACTATAGGTTATTTTTAAATAATGAATAAAATAAAATGCAAACAAATTTTTGCGTATTACAACTCTTCCCCCTATAAAGAAAAATTTCGTTCTACCTCAAAATATCAAATCAAAATTGAAATAGGTAGATGAATTCACCCATGTTATTCAGATTACCTAAAGATGACACAAATTGGTTGACAAACTATAGGGGCGTTAGTAGAAACATGTAAACCCTATTCATACCAAGACTATAATCGAAGTCATCATTTCTAGGGGAAGCACATTAGCAAAACGATCTTATCCATCAAATGAATGCGGACAGTTATGATATTCGTGGTCAAGATTTTCATAAGGCGTAGATATCGCGACGTACAATTTAAAAAATACTATTCTTATGAAAAATCAATTTTTATATCAAATTATAAAACATAACCCACATAATTTTTATCAATTATCAACATATAAATCCAAAACATCAATAACCAACCATACTTTATATCCATAAACTTAACCTTACCTAATTCCATCACCCATTAGTACTAATATATAATACTCTTCCCAAATCATCATTATTCTACTACACAAAAATATAACTCTACCACCACCTAACTTCCTCAAAACACTAACCATTAATCAAAATTCTACCAATCCACCCATTACCACCCCAATTACAACATTTCAAACATTACATATAATCCCCAACAACTAACACATCCCTCACCAAAAACTATACCACTATACACAAAAATTTACCCAAAACATTCCACCTAAACCTAACTCTTCATCCAAACTAAACCAAAAAAAACACCACTACCATCCCCCCCACCCCAATCCAACCCAACATAACAAACAAAAACCAACCCATACAACATACAACTATCCACAACCAACCAAAACTACAAACCCCCACCCACCAAACAAAATAAACAAACAATTTTCTTTACCTCACTAGTTCAAACACACCCACCATCACAACCCTACAACCCTAACAACCCATCCCACCTTCTCAATACCCCTAATTTATCTCACACTTAACTATCCACTCACACAAAAACACACATACAAACTACCCCAATCCATAATCCCCTCCACCTCTACCCATCCACCCCAACACACAACCTCCCCACTCAAACACAATAAACCTACTCCCTATCCACCCCAACAGTTCTACATCACCATTTAACTGTATCAGCCTCACTCTCCTATGAACGTGCCACAACTATCATATTACACTAGCCTGTAGTCTCGTGTCCTCCGTCCTGCCCTGTGTAAACTTACAAACTATATCCATAGATCACAATCTCACCCATATAATCCTACATCACATATGTCAAAGTCCATGTGATATAACTATTAAGAGTTCATATACCTACCCCACACAGCTCCCTAGAAGACGCAATCCGCTCTACTGTCGTCACTGTATCCCATCTGATTACACCAACCATCATATACGCGCACACCTGTCTATCCCTCAATCCACACTATATCCTCACGATCTCTCAACAGTGGTATAGACAGTGTGACGCCCCGTAACCCATCTACCTGCTTTCTCTCCACCCACTATAGTGCTATCACAGTGTGCTCCCCAACCTGAGAGTTACTATGTGTACACATGCACATAATATCACACCCCGCCTACCCATCGTGTCAGAAAACGATATACACCCTAACGCCCACCGCCCCTACCTCACTAATCACAACCACAACTCCTAAGTTCCACACAACTCCCACCCTTACTATTTTACTTACAGTCACCACACTCCCATACACTCATCAGACTCACGTGTTAACCATTGGAAGAAGCAACTGTATAGTAATGAAAATACCTCTACTCTCGTACGATCTGTGAACCCAGATTATCAATACACACACAGCTCCCCCCCTCCGTTCTAATATGAATCCCCAGCTTCCAACTCCATTTCATAGTCTAGTCTATACTAGAGTGCAGTGTGTGCACTCATGTACTGTGTAATCATAGCAGTATAGACTCCAGCAAAGTGATATATTAGTACACTCCATCACTCACGCCATCTACTTACCCCACAATGACTACCATCCATCGTCCTCCCACAGCCCCCACTCTCACCTGTGTAGTAACATACCGTCCTCCCACTCAGTATCTCCCAAAGTCATATATGTATCATATATAACGTTGCCATCACAGACCCACACTCTATGCTTCCATCCCCCCACACTTCAAATTATGTCATGTGTTTGTCAGATAGTAGTGCCAATAACCACCCTATATCACATGTGCGTTATCTAATAAACCACCTCCCCTACTACCACACTACCCACTGACAAACTCCACTCGCTTGATAGAACCTCATATAACAGTGACTAATATGTCAGAAAAAACTCCAACCTTCAAAGACAACACCAAAACACTCAGATTAGCATCTAAATATGTATTAAGTGACGCTATCCGTGTCATGACACATCGAACAATGTTGAAACCTACCCGCCTCAGTGTCCCTCGGATAGAACCTCTGTCGCTCCTTGTCTCTATCCAATGATAGTGACTATCACTCACAGTCAGAGTTGCTACACCACCCCATCTCCACTCACTACCTACAGTGATAGCCAGAAGTTACATCATCACAACCTACCCACTAGTCCCTATCAACCTCCCTCACAATCAACAAATATCTGAGACAACTGTGTCAGTGAGAGATGACCTATAGAACTAACAAGACACTATTATATAATCCTCACTCCATAACTCGTGTCGTCTTGGACCGCTGTAGACACACTCATGCGCTCTATACTTTAACCTACAATGACGTACCATTAACACTCGATATCTCACATAAAAAAATCTCAGGATGAGAGACGTGCCTAATAAATCTAATATGTGTGTCTAGATCCATCTATCTGTCAAACCTTCTATCTATCCTCTCCGCAAGCGACTACTATGTAGAGACCCACATCCAGGTGTGTCACCAGAACTAACTATCTATGATCGTAACAAAGATAGCATGATCATCAAAAAGATCCATGCAATGTCAATGAGTGTGTCCCATAAATCTAAAGATATCATATACAGAAATACTCTTGCGCTAAGTCTCCCACGTAACAACGTGTCACTGCCCCATGTCTCCAATCTCCGCATAATAAATGTACACACCACCTCATGCCTAAGTGTCGATCCCCCCTAGCTCATAAATAGTGTGCCTATCTATCTAAGCCCAAATATAGATCTATCTCTATGTCTCATGCTAGATACTATGCCTCCTATGTCCAGATAATCGAAACCTATCTGACTCTGCCATCCTCTCTCACTCTGTGTCGCTCAACATAGTCTATAGGTAGGTGATCACTACAGTACAATAATCTCACTGAGACTGTGTTCACTAAAGTGAATCTCACAGCCACATCCCCACTCTCTGAAATAAGTATCCGCTGTGCCTATAACCAACCTCGTTGTGTCACTCCAAAACCAACTCCAGAGATCACATCATACTAACTCCAAGATATACATAACTTACATCTCGCACATCTACATCACTCACCAGTCTGTCATGCGAATACGTGTCCCATAAATCTACTAGACCATTCCTCATCATCTATAAAGTCCTCTCCCTAACGATTGTCACTTCCACCCCGTTTATAGTCCCTCTGTCAAGCTCTCATCCCTTCCAATATCCTCCTCATCTCATCCATAAGTGTGTTCTCATACAAGATATACTAAACCGTCCACCTACGTCTCCACCTATCTCACCTCGTCTCCTCTGTTAGAATCTATCTCATACAGTATGTCTTGTACTCCCCCCACAATATCTCATATCCAGTCCACCCAATCTTCTATGTAGAATTCGTCTAACTGTTATATAAACATCCGCCCCCAACCCGGCCTACCATCTCCCACCACTCACTACTGAATCTCTCCTACTACACACACTCAACATAATGGTCAATCTATACTAATACATGTAGAGAGTAAGTGTTGAACCTCTGACTCTAAGTCACCTCACCCTAGTCGTGTTCATGCACACCAGACATTGTCTGTCCCTACTCCACTACTTATCAACAATCCTAATCTATACAACATCCCACACACCGCCTCCTACCACTCCCCAATATCACTCTCCACTCCCACCCACCCCACAGTCTATCCAAACTGCACATCCAGTCTCATGTACCCCTCTATCATACTAATCACTAATACAACGTAATAAACTATGTGTGACACACATATCAAAGACAAGTAAGTTAGTATAGAGTCTGCACCATCCCATATATACATGCCAGTCACACTCGTTTCCCTAGTCATATACATATCTCTATACTCATGCACTGATAGACATCACATGCTTCTATATCTATAATGTCTCTCCACTCACCCACCGTGTCCTCTGAATCCACCCACTCCTCCACACATCAACCATCCCCTCTATACACACACCCACACCGTACACACACACACACACAATCCTGCATAACGACTCACCTCCCCCCTAATGTACCCCCACCCCATATATGCCTCACTCACACTATGACACCCACCATCTGTACTCCACACCCTCACCCCCATCAATGTGTCCAACTACACATCTCCGTCCACACATCCTATATAACGTATGTCAATCCGCAGCTCCACTGAACAGACCTATGTGTGATACCACATATATAATCCTCTATCTCCTCTGTGTACGTAGCTGCCAGTCGCTCATACCTGCGTACTGCCTAGAGAGACCATTCTAACTCATGTCAATTCTCCTCCTACTGATCTCTATGCACACTCCCACTCTGCATGAACTATATCAGAGATACTGTTCTCTATCTACAATGAGACACACGTGCCACTCACAAATACAAATACTATGAACCTCTCAGTGCACTCTGAAAATAGATCGACTCATACCCATGTGTATGTCCATCGCTCTAACCATAACTATACTGTCTCCCACTCGTGACCTACTCTCTTCATAATCTCACTCCCCATATCACTAATCCGTACATAGATCAACTGTGTTGAGTCTATCCTCTAAATCACTCCGTGACTACCTAGTTTCCCTCGTCGTGCCACATCACAATATCGCCTGTCAACTGTCCCCTCCCGCATAAATCCCCATCAAAAAGACTCCAATCCTCTCTTACATCTCCATACACCCCACACAACAACCACACTAAAAACACTCATAACACTAACAGTCACAAAACCTCCCAACCCCCAAAATATCACTCCTCCCACCCATACACAAAAAACCACAACCACGAGATACATCAACCCACATTTCCCAACACCCCAGTCCAAATCTAACAAAGACAACCACCCAACCCCGTCACCCCACCACCCGCCTGTCCATTATAGCACTTTCAAAACCCAACCAACCCCCCTCCACTAATCATCCCCACACACACCAACAAACCCCTACCATAAAACCAAAAACACTAACATCTACCCTGACCATACCTTATCATCTATCCATGAGTGTCTAGACCAGATGTCTGGATGTCACAGAAATAGACTACGACACTCCACCTCCATCCCATCATAACACTGTCGTGACTCTTGTTGTGTGACTAATTATATTGTACTCATACACCATGTGTTGTCACTAACTCTCTGCACACCTGTTACTACGTACGCATAACCACACATATCAATGCTCTTCTATCCCCCCCCCTCGCTGCTTCTATATACCCCATGCCCCCCTCTACTCAAATCTCCCCCCTACCTCCTGCACGATCAGTATCACAGTGACCTATCTACAGTGTCATTGTGTAAATATCTGTGCACGATAGTCACACATACCCTCCTGTCATAGAATACAAATCACACCAATCACCATAACCGTGTATCTCCCCCCAACTATACCCATCTATTGTGTACAACCATACATCACCCTCCTGCCAAGCGATATGTCTCTTTTAAATTCCAAAATTAACATCTGTGATCATTATTCTATCAACGTCTAACAAATTGTGATAAATGTTACAATGTACCACATTACAAATCATATTTCTCACGTAAGTAGAGTATAGTGACACTACGTATTCACTATCTAGATCCTCACCAATCTACTCAACTGTGTTTACCTACCCACTCGCGCACTCCACGATCACACCTCACTCTGCACTTGTCACGTCTCTTTCTAACAGAGAAACTCTGAGACTCTCAGTCAATGTCGTTGTCCCTATCTCACTCCGACTCTTGTGTCGAGATCTAGACGCTCCCCTAATCACATCTGTGAACCTCTACGTGTGATCACCTCCCCCATGCCAACTCCCTAATAATCCAACGCGTGCCAGTTTAAACGTGTGTGTCATGCGAACACTAGTACTACTGTATTCCCTACCTGATAACATCAACACCCCACTTCCATCATCTTGTCAACCACTCTACCAACCCTTCAGTAACCCCAGCCAAACCTCCACACCTCACAGTTCACCATGCAACTGCATCCAGTCGTACCACTAGAATGTATATCTCCCTGCCCCCTCGTACCCACTACCAGATACTCTGACATCCCTTCGTGTGTACCATGTAATGATGTGTACCTCTCCAGATATCAATCATCCATCATCCTCTACCTTTAGTCATGTTAAGAGTTAGCCACTGTCAAACATTTGCTTGTTCCATCAGTGTGAGTTAATCCCCCATCCCCTCCAACTGCGCTCTCCCTCTCCATATTGCACCTAGACTCTTGTACTGTCTCGTGTTCATCTACACGCCTACCTTCACATGTGTATCTAACATCCTGTGATCATGCCATTTACATGTCAATGCTACACCCCAGACACCTAATGTCAATAACAGAGTCAGACATGTGTGTGACCTGTACATGCCTGTATACACTCTTCTCTCGTGTTCATCTGTACTCATGCTCCCAATCATGTCCAGTACCCCCCTCACTATGCATATCCCTATACCCCCCAATGCCCTCCGTGTTCATACCCCTTCCGTGCGCTCCTGTCAGTGTTGTTGTGTGTGATGTGTGAGTGTGTGTGTGTTCTTTCTTCCGCCGCACCCCCCCCTACTACCTATGCCACCCACACGCTAACCTGTAATCCACCTACCCTAGATAATCATGTTGAACCAATCATCTATCACCTGATCGTCCCAACCTTCATATAACTAATCGACCAGATGTGTGTCCAGTGTCCGCGGTGCACATATCAATATGACTTCCATGTGTCTGATAAATGGCTAGTACTTTCGCATCAAATTTCTGGAGGTCACTTCAGAAAGCTTTGGGTACAAGTTTAGATATGAGTACGGCATATCATCCGCAAAGGCGTGCACTACATGATTTCCTTTTTTCATATGTTGTTTTCTTCGCTTGTTTCCATGTACTTCCACAAACATGTAAGAAAACTTATCTTAAAAGTTAAAATAAGTAGTGTGAGGACGCATAGCATATAAGATATTGTATATGTAAAATTTAGTTTAACAGATGAAAAATGATTCGACATAATATTTTAATTATTGAATTATGCAATCCATTTAAAATAAATATTCACCATAAATCACGGCATGAGTCTTTGACTCGCCCGCCGTGAAGCGCTGGTGCAACTAGTCTTATATTATGGACTAAGATACACATATAAACCTAGAAGTGTTTTCCTGCAATGGCAATAATATGCTACTAAAAACAAAACAGAAGATCATTAATTTTCATAATACTGTTAGTCATTATTTTCTGACTTTTAATTACCAAAAAAAACTATTGATTACCCAATAACCTAATGACCTAGATGAAAAGAATCCTTATAACAAAAACCATACCTCGTGACCTAGATGATTTCTTTGAAGACATGATATATTTGATCAATGTTTCAACGTTACTAAATAGCACGGTGTGATATTAATCTTTGATTGAACTTTCATGTTAATCCGAGGTTTGGTGAAGAAGGATATGAACGATGTCATATTAATCTTAGATCGTTTTGATGGATTGTAGGCTTGTGGTTATGGGGTATCGTTTTTCTAGTGGTGCTTGGAGGACTTTGGATTCGTGCTTAATAAACATCACAGAATATGAATTTAATGCTCAATTGACCTGAAATATTTCAAGGAGCTACAATACGACTTTAAAAATGAAGTTTTGCTTGGTCAAAAAAGGTAATTTAATTCTGTGAATTAAAAAACACATTACTTTATGTGAGTCATTTGACGGTGTATATGAGTTGAGCTAACATGGAGACTATGAAACAAAAACAAAACTAACACATCCAAGACAATGTTGTCAAACGACTAAAATATAGATAAAAAAAGTAACTCAAAGCCAGCATCATCCCCCCTTTAACATCATCAGTTAGAAGACAAACTTAGAATCCATCAATGTTTTTATAAGTAACACTTTTTCTTGCTCCGACCTTAGAGGAAGTATCACCCTTTCTGGCTGCGCTGGTGGATGAAGTCCGCATTTGTCTCTAATCTTAACAACATACAAAAAACATTATCTATTCTTGTGATAAAAAGAAATACTTTCAAAATGAAAAAGCGCATACTTGACATAAGAAAGCTCACCTTTGTTTCCACCTTATAAAAAATCTTTTTTAGGTATTCGTGTGTAACACCCCCATTTTTACAATATAGCAGCGGAAGTTAATCTGGGGTATTACTTCATGGATACAACAATCATAATCATAGAAAACGACTCAAAAGAGACGTTGGAAAAATTTAGTTATCATTCATTATAATCAGAGTTTTTACAATATGCAGGTCCTAAAATCTAAAATATTATGTTTGAATGATAACAGTTCAGCCATCTTCGAATCCATGCCACTCCGTACTGCACATGTAATTAGATCTAAGAGAAAATTAATAAATAAATTTTCAACTACAAACAGAAAGAATAAAAAAGGAGGTAATTACATACCATCAGAGTCAAGTACAGAATCAACAATGTGGTTCTTGCGGTTTTGAGTAGTAGTATAAACAGACATTTTTGTAATTGGTTTGAATCTCAGTCTCTCTCTCTCTCACGCTGTGTTGAATCAAAGAAAATATTAACAAAACAAATTATAGATAATTTGAAAAACTAAACTGCTCTCTAAAGGATTTCAACACATGTAGAATATTGTAATCATTTCAGGTTCGAGTAGGAATGTAGATTAGCTACTTACCCGCTTCAAATTAATAATAAAAATTAAATCCATAACAATAAAAATTAAACCAATCAAAAAACAACACCATTATAATTATTACAATAACTGTAATTAAATAAAATAAAATAAAGTATACAGTAATACCTTGATAGATCCAAAATAGGGTTTGATGAAAAGAAGATAGAATTGTGAAGAAAAGAGAAGGATTTGGGATTCTGTTTATAGGGGAAAGAACCTAAGACTTAAACGGCAAGGAAAAGAGATCGAGATCCTTGTTTATTGCCTAACTTTTTCTTTATTTTTGGTTTTCGATTTTGATTGAGGTTTTATTTGGTATCTTTTACTTTTATATGCCCGTTCAATTAGAATGATTTGATCTTTCCAAATTTTAATCAATCAATTATTCTAACACTTAAACAAATTTCCTAAAAAAATGCTAAACATATAATTGTTTATTTAAGGATATAAAATTATGTGCTTATGAATATTAGTCGATCAATCAAATATTTTCATATCAGTTAACCAAATCAAATCAAATCACATGTTTAGCAAATTTTGTTCATGATTTTCAAGCCACAAAACAAATCACAAGTTTTATAAATTTAAAACTTGTAAAAATTATTTAAAATAAAATACGCATCAGTTTTTTATATCTTATATAGGACCTTCATGGAACTTAAATAATGACTTTTGTTGGAGTATTTATATTCTGGAAATCTCAATGTCAAATATCGAATGTTTAGGTACTTATTTGTGTAATAACTGTTTCAGGACCAAAGATTACGAAAACGACTAAGAACGCAAAGATATCCATTAAAATGGACTAACAATGATTAGAAGAAGGATCTAGAAGTGAAAGAAAGAAGTATTAAATGATAAACGCTAAAGTACGGCGCATATATTCTAAAGGTACGGTGTACTTTTAGATGAAGAAATAGAAAATTTAATGTTGAAGCCAAGTACGATGCCCTTCAAAGGAAGTGCGGCGCACTTTAGCCTGCAGAAACTCAAATCATTAATTTGGAGCATTGATTCCATGGCCTTTCATCCCCTTCTTCTCACAAGCTGATAGCTTTACTTCGGCTATAAATAGGACTCAAAATTTAGAGTTTTAGATATCAATATCATCATCTCATTCTCTAAATCAAATAAATACTCTAAGAAGACCTTTTTGGGAGTTGTGGTGGAACACTCTTGTTATTCATCCAATTCCGGGGGTTGCTCATTTAAATAAGAAGGAAAGTAAGCTAAGATCAAAGGAAAAGCTGTTGTGACATAGTAGATCACTAATTCTGGGTTTTAGTTGTTAAAAGATCTTGGGAAATCATACATGTTAGCTTGAAAAGTTTGTATAAACCTTGTTTCCCTTCTATCATTACAAGAATTCTAAGTTTAACTTACTTAATATGAGCGTTATTAATTTCAATATGGAGTAGTTCTTCTATATTTGTTTGGGTTCAATGAGAGTCGTAGTATGAACATGTTTGAATTACTTATGAATGTGGATGCAATTATATTAAACCTGATGTTTGAATGCTTGATCCTTGTTGATTATTTGATCTCTCATGAAATATGGAATTAGGTCGAAAGGCTCCATCTTGTGATTGATTTCGAGTCATGAATCGATATTAGCTTTGTGAGAATTAGCTAATAAAATAATTATTCAATCAAGTAATAGAATGTTTAATGCTTATTCTTATGTCTAACGAACTTGAATAAGCAAGTTTGATATTATCATTTCCAAACAAGAATCTATCCCAAATCATTTTATATAATAAAAATTAAAGGCCGAAAGGAATTTCTTTTATATAAAATAGTTAAATGCTTAATTAACTATTTGTTGCTTGTGGGTTTATATCCTTATTAATGTGTTCACCATTAATCATATGCTCATCCTCGTTGCTTTCCTTCCCAAACATATATTCTTTTAATCAATCAATTTAATCAAAACATTAAACCGTGTCTTTGATTCATGACAAATCTTGAGACACATTTGCAAAATAGTTTACTCGTTTAAAGAACACCCGTGTGTTAGTTGAAAATCGGTTAAAACTAGTATTATAAATTTAGAGCTTTATTAACACATCAAAGTTTTTGGCGCCGTTGCCAGAGACTAAATTGTTCTTCTTGAATTATCTTATAATTTGCAAACCAAAATTTACCACTTCGCCGTATAGTTTTCTAGCCAACTGACCCAAAAATTTATTTTTACTATGGAAAGTACGACTCACATGCAACTAGTGCGCCGATTTGTTTTGGAAAAACAAAGAGTACGACGCACTTCTAACGAGTACGCCACGCTTTCTGAGAAATTTATACCAATGAAGCCTGTAATGAACCAAAACCAAAAACAAACGTTTCAAACACTTGGTTTCAACTTTAAGAAGAAAAAGATTTTTTTTTAATGTTTATTCCCTACTTGCTACTTTATAAAAACCGTAAAAGGATGAATGGCTATAGAAATCAAAAACATGCTCAATGCACCACTAATTATCAAATGCTTATTAGAATCGTCTACCTAGATGTCCTATTTGTTTATGATTTTCCGCTTATAACCTGTTTTGACATGCTTATTTACTTTAAGGATCTTAAAAATACGAGACAAATTGCTTATGATCTTTTGCATGATTATGTTATGAGTATCATGCTTAAAATTAGGAGTTATTTCAACTATCTAAGAATTAATTGAAATAATAAGTTTAAAATGATTAGAAATCTAAAAATGATAAGTTCATTAATTGAAAATCCAAATAGTACGCCGCACTTTGTTATAAGTATGCTGGTTTTTCTAGAAAAATATGAAAATTTTGAAAAAACGCAGAAAGTACGCCGAACTTCCTGTGAAGTGCGCTGCACTTGCCTCTTTACCGGCTTGAAGAATCATCATATCCTTTTCATTATGAAGAATTTTCTCCGTTTATTGATCCTTATTTGAGTATAAAGTACTGCTTATCTTTATTTTAACTAACCCACTAATGTTTATTTTGATGTTGTGCTATCTTAAGAACATTCACTACAACAAAATGAAGCTAATGCAACACTTTATAAGCAACACTTTTAAAATGTGTTGCTTTTTATAGAACATTGAACATTAAACGACATTTTTAAGTTAAGTGTTGCATTTGTGTATCTAATGCAATATTTTTTATAACTGTTCCCGCCCCTCCAAAAAATTATTTTCCCCCAAATAAGATTTCCTCCTTTCTCACCCAAAGTTAAAAAAAATCAATCTCTTAGACTATTCTTCATATATCCTCCTTCCTATCTTTGTTTCTTTTGCAATTTCTATTACACCAGTTCTCACATGAGTGTCTCCATTGTATCATCAATTATTACACAACCTTTATGTTGGGTTTTATAATCTAATTAACCAATTAAATAACACGAGTACGCAGCAGAATTAAAGATTACATGTAGAACACATTAATTAACAAGGATAGAAGATGTATACCTTTTTGCACAAAATGATACACCGCTTAAGATAACCGTTAACACCGTCTTCTATATACGCGTGTGTATTACATCACACTCAAAAACCCTCCAAGATCTAATGTAAGATCTCTCTAAGTCGACATACACAATACGTTCTTAGCAAACAATGAAGTATGCTAGTACTAGTAGTGATTAGCAAACAATTACCACCGTTCTTAAATCAATCAACACAACGATCAAACCACCTTGGAAGTGTTTTGATCTCTAAACTAAAACCCTAAGGTTGTTTGGACAAATTGTACGACACAAGGAAGACAAAACCGAAACCCTTACGGGTTCTTTCTTTGATCGCATATAACAAACCAAGAATTTTCATGAAATGCAAAACCTATTTTACTACTGTCACAATTGTACAGGGAAATTTTTCACTTTATTACATTACTTGTATTGTCAATATCTCAGTATATCATGTAACTTACATAACTAAAGTAGACGAGCTCACACAACCTATCTATGGAAATCCTGTCTTTATATATGTTAAGCAAACATCATAACATGTCAAGTCAATATCATCATATTCTTTTTACAAAGTACATTATTCTTATAATGTACCATCTGCAACGTTATATCAAAACGGGCTTTAAACCGTTATCGGGTATCTCTAAACCCTAATTTCATGGAAGGTTAACATCTAAAGTGAATGCACAATCTACTAAAGCATATGTACAAGTAATATAACATCTCATTTGAAATATATAATCTCTTTAAATCAAAGTACAAGTCCTTAAAAGCTTAATGTACAAATCATAAAGCATGATCTCCAAAATAGCCGTTTTACCTCCGTTTTCATTCTAATTTCTTCACCACCACTTGTGTACAAGTTACTACACTCAACTATTCAACGGTTTAATAACCTATAATTATTCTATTCTATGCACCTTCATACACATATTTACAACTCAATAACTATTCAAAAACCCTAAACCCTAAACAGTAGTTTCTAAACCATGACCCGTTTCTTGATTTTTACCCATTGTAAACCTAAAACAACTCTTAAATAAGTCATAATAACACGAATTACAACATTCTCAATCATATTCCATCATCATTTCATCATTCTACCTCAATTATCCAAGAAATGAATCCAGAAAACCCTAATTATACCCTAATTGTGATTTTGACCTGTTTACTCATTTTCAGACCATCTCATTCTCAAGTAAAAACCAAGAGTCATTTTAAACCCATAAAATGAGTTTACAAACCTTTATCTATCATTAACCATCCTTTCTTCAAGAATGTATGAGAATTACAAAGCTAGAAAACCTTAAAAGCCTTATATGAACCCTAATTCCAAGCTACGGCTTATTATTCCATTTCAACCCATTTTAACTTAAAACAACTATCAAATATCATTAATAATTTATATTACATTGCTCAAGATCAGTATTCTATAACCATTGATCATTTACACACGATTTACAAACCAAGAAAGTTAAGAAAACCCTAAACGAGCTCTTGTTGAACCCGTAACCCCATTTCTTCAATTTTAACCCATTCTAACATAAACCAATTGCTAATCTTTGTTAATTCTTCTTATATCAGACCTTAGGAACATATATTAATAATCCTTAATCATTTATACACGAAATACAAGCTTAAAAACTTGTGAATCCCTCATTGAACCCAAAATAGACCTGAACCCATTCATGACCCATTTTAACCCATTTAAAACCCTACCATGTGCAAATAACCACCAAGGATTCCTTCTAGATGACCTAGAGCAGCTTATCCACCTGCTTGGAACACTTCATGGCCAAGGATAGAGGCACATGGCCTCTCCTTTTTGCTACTTCAGCCGTGGCACCACCAACACCTTCCATACCATCAATCCTACTTCATAGACCTTCGATGTGATAATCCGTCAAATTCAGGTCGTTATTTTATTCTCGAGTATTAATTATAATTTTCATTGTTATGATAAGATATGAACTCACGACTAACCGGGAAGAAATTAGGACTTATATCGTAATTTACGCAACGTTTGCAAAGAATCGGAGAACCCTACGTTAAGAATCGACGTTAATATTTTCAAAATGCCGTAGAAATATTTCTATTTCATTTGTTTTTATTTTTCGTATTACGTACATTTTTTTTTCGTACCTTGCGTAAAAATTTTAAGAGCAGTGGTTATAATTATTGTTCGTCTAGTACTGTACGTAAATAAAAAAATTTAGAGAAGTATCTCGATTTCCGTAGAACTATTTTTAACTTGTTCGTTTTTACTTCGTGGTTTCGCCTTAACTTTCGTTTTATTTTACGTTAATACCCGTTAGCCTCAAAACTACCTACCTATCTAAAAATTTATACCCTAAACAACAATTATACTAAAAATTTAACAACAAATTGGGGAAGTTATCATCTCCTTGTGATATGTCAAGACTTAAAGCAAAGACTAGGACACTTGTCCTAGGCAAATGCATGTCCAACTCTTATAAAAACTAACTTTCACTATTCATCACACACACAAACCATTTGATAACCCAAAAATCTGCATTTCCTCCCTTACCACCTCTATATTGAGGCCAAGAACACACAACACAAACACAAATTCACAAAATTTATAAGATCAAATAAATACTACACTAGTTAGGATGGTTTCCTAAGTATAACACTACATTTTGAAGATGATTTAAAGAGGTTTTTCAAGAAAGTTTTCACACATTAGGGGCTGAAGTTATTGAAGATTTTATGGAGTCAATTGGGTCATAATAAAGTGGTGTCAAAAACATTTGGGTAAAGATTCAAGACTTGGTGTGAAGAAGTCATTTTGTTTTGGGTGATAATCATCATTTACATCATTTTGTGGGTATAAATCTCTACTTATTTTTGTTATTCTTGTATTATTTTCATTCCAAATGTATATGTTTAAATTAATTTTCTTGATGTATATGTAAAGTTTATGATGATCAAATAATAAAAAAACAAAGCATGCATGCTTAGATCTAGGTGGTAGATGAATGGATCAACTAGTAGAATCACTAGAAAACACATAAAAATTTGGGGCTGTAAAGAGCAGAAAAATACGAGTATCTAGGTTGGTCAAATGGGTGATATTGCTTGTAAAAATGGTAAAGCAATGCCTTGTGATGATGTACTAATTGGCCATGCAATGGAAAGTTAAAAATGAGTGAGTTATGCCCTTTTTACTAAAAGATGTCAAATCTGACCTTGCTGGACAGAACGTATAAAAAGTCATGATTGCACTCTGAATTAAGTAAAAAGCTAAAACTATGAGAGGTATATAAACTTATGTAGATTCTGGACCAATTGGATGATCAACCAATTCATTGTGGTTTGAAAATGGCATCAAAAATGGTAAAAGTGAGTTTTCAGACAAAAGTGACAATTTGACTTTTGTATAAAAAATGACTTTAAGTATATGTCCACTCAAAAATAAGTATAAAACTAACTTATAAATTATAATGTACATTTAAAAATAAAACTAGAAATATAAATTTTATAAATATATTATTTATGGTTTAATAAATACAACTATTTTTATAAACATAAACATATATAAAACTTTTACGTCTATGTAAATACTAAAAATTATAAAGCGTTTTTACGACGAAAACCCGAGGTGGTAGGACCCACTTTTGGGATTTTCATATACATAACCTACTGATAATAACTTTGTATCAATCTCGAAAACCTAAAAATTTTATAAGTTATACACATAAACTCAAATTAGGCCATAAGACTTAAATGGGCCACTAGGCCTAAATACACCAATATGTTAAAATGTACCAAATGGACTTAGTATTGGGCCCAACCCACTTAGGCCTAATATTTGGACTAAGACCTGGTCATGAGATATTAAAATGAACCAAATTACTTAATGGGCTTATAATTGTGCCTATTGGGCTTTTTGGGCCAATTGGGTTAAAATTAATGAAAATTGACAATTTATAAAACTAGTAAAGAGTCTATACTTTAAAATTTGCTTAGAAAACTTAAGTGTGATTTAACTTACCCAATTATAACTTGATCATCATACCTACATATACATACTTATGTATTTTGAAATCATTATATGTATTTTTACCGACATAAAACCTAAAACCCATACATTTTGTATAGGTTCTGGGTGATTACGTGCCGACGTCCAAGTTTGTTTATCGCCGATCTATTTTCTTTTGATATTATCAAGTGAGTTCATAGCCTCGCATTTTTACACTTTAATTGTTTTATAAACCCGCGAGGGAGATAACATGCTTGTTTTTAAAATAGAACACAAGGGACCCGAATGTATGCTAGTAGCCTTGATTATTATAAGTTAGCTTAACTCGCTAAATAAAAAGTCCTGCAGAAATATCATGAATTGTTAATTGCCGGGAATAAGGCGTACGCTTATACATGAAATAGTACTATTTGGAGTTTACCACCTCCGATCCGTGACGACTAGCTATCGTCTTGTGTTGGGAACATAACACCACGGATGCATTGTATAGAGAATAAGATACACTCATAGCGAGGGTGTATAGTGGGCACTATATTAAGAATATGGGAAGGTTCGATGTCATGAGGCTTATAATAATCCCCCGATATAACTTTGTTTGGCCACATTGTTATATCCCGATGAATATTGAAAAATGATACTTGTGTTCGGAAAATTTTTATTGTTTATATATATAAACTCTATGGATTCACTCAACATTATTGTTGACGTTTTAGCATGTTTTATCTCAGGTACTTGAAGGTAATTCGGATTGATGGAGACATGAAGGCCCGCTAAATAATTATTCATTCGAAATGTTTTGTAAAATGTTGTATGAATATGTTAAACTTATTTGGGACCGTGATATAAACTTTTATTATTCAAATGAATGAAATTTTCTTAAAATGTCTCTTTTTGAGTTGTTTTCTATGATTTGAGTTATTGTGCTACGACATAACACCATTGGACCCTTCCGCTGACATGACGCTAAAATGAGGGTGTTACAGTTTGGTATCAAGAGCTTAAGTTATAGAGAACAAAAGATTTTTCAAAAAGAAAATTTTTACAAAATAATTTTGTTTAAAAATCTTTTGACTATAACGGTGCAAGAAGAATCTCCGAATTACCAACAAGACCGAAATGAGAAGTTTTATTTTGATATATATATATACATGAATTTATATATATATTCTAAATTTATTATATGATAATTATTTTTAATACTGATACGAGATATTTAAACGACGCAGATTGTCATGGCAAACCCTAACTCTCCTAACTTATCAGAAGAAGAAAATGAAGATATCCCGTAAGAGCATGTAGACATTCCCGAGCCAAATGAGGTCAAGGATCCTTATCTTGATGTGGAAGACTATGATGGGGATGATGAGGAGGATCCCGAAGAAGATCCCGAAGAAGACCCCGAAGAAGAGCCCGAAGAGGAGCCCGAAGAGGAACCCGAACAAAATAATGGGCATGGTAATCAGTTTGCTCAAAACCTTAACCCACACCCTTTTAAGGGAACTGAAGGTACCATGAGATTGTGTCAGTGGTTTGAGAAATTGGAATCTGTGTTTCAAATAAGTGACTGCAGGGAGAAGGATAAGGTGAAATTTGCATCGGCTACTCTACAAGGTCGTGCATTGACTTGGTGGAATGGAAGAACTGCTTCCATGGGTATTGATGCTGCTAATGGTACTCCATGGACTGAGGTAAGAAAGTGAATGACCGAGGAATTTTGTCCTCAAAGTGTGTTGCAAAGGCTGGAGCAAGAATTGTACAACTTGAAGTTAAAAGGGACCGATATTGATGGGTACACAAACCGATTTCATGAATTAGCCTTATTGTGTCCTAGATTGGTGGAGCCTGAGCAGGTGAAGGTGGAACAATATATTCGTGGGTTGTCAAAGAACATTCGTGGTGATGTGACCTCGTCGCAACCGGCTACTATTGATCATGCTGTCCGTATGGCTTATCAGCTTATGGGACAAATAATCCAAGATAAAGCTGATGATGTTGCTGAGGGTGAGAAGAGAAAAGGTGAAGGAGACCGTGGTGGTCGTGGTGACAACCGACGCGATTACAATCGTCGTCAAAACCAAAGAAGGGCTAATACTGGAGCCATGACCAATGTCGCACCAAATGACAATGAGGTTTGTCCGAAATGCAAGAACAAGAAGCATAATGGGGATTGTTGGAAATGTGGTAAGTGTGGTAAGTTGGGACACAAGACTGCTGCTTGTAGATGCCCCGACAAGAAAGATGTGACTTGTTTCAATTGCAACGAAAAGGGTCACCTCAAGAGAGATTGCCCTACATTGAAAAAGAATGGTCAAGGTGGAAATAACCGTGGAGCTGTTTACAAGTTGGGAGATGTGGATGTTTAGAAAAATCCGAAAGTCGTTACTGGTACGTTCTTACTTAACAACCGATATGCTACTGCTTTATTTGATTCGGGTGCCGATAAAAGTTTTGTATCTACAAATTTTAGTACCCTTATTGATATTGAACCGGTTAAGTTAGATACTAGCTATGAGGTCGAATTGGCCGACAGAAAAGTAGTAAGTACCAATAATGTGTTGATAGGGTGTACACTTAACCTTTTAAACCATTCTTTTCCAATCGACTTGATGGTAATAGAACTGGGAAGTTTTGATATCATTATTGGGATGGATTGGTTATCAAGATATGATGCTGCTATTTTGTGTGAAAAGAAAAAGGTTAGGATTCCCCTGAAAGGTAAGACATTGGTTATCGAAGGCAATAGAAATAATTCCCAATTGAAGATCGTTTCTTGCATTAAGGCTCGAAAGTATATCGAGAATGGTTGTGAGTTATTCTTAGCTCAAGTAACTAAACAAGAATCGAAGACGAAGCAATTAGAAGATATTCCTATTATCTGAGATTTCCCTAAGGTATTTCCTGAAGACTTACCCGGACTTCCGCCACCCAGGCAAGTTGAATTTCGTATTGATCTTATTCCTGGTGCTGCACCTGTGGCGCGTGCGCCATATCGTTTAGCGCCATCCGAAATGAAAGAATTGTCCAACCAGCTGCAAGAGTTGCTGGAAAAAGGTTTTATTCGACCGAGCTCATCACCATGAGGACTCGGTGTTGTGTTGTGAAAAAGAAGGATGATCGTCCGGAAGTGCATTGATTACGGAAGTGAACGAGTAAAGGATCAAGAATCGATAATCCACACCGTGGATGAGACTTATTTGATCAGCTACAGGGTTCTAGGGTTTATTCGAAGATTGATTTACGATCTGGTTATCATCAACTTCGTGTCCGCGAGGAAGACATTCCAATTACAGCGTTTAGAACTCGTTATGGACATTATGAGTTTCAGGTAATGCCTTTTGGACTGACTAATGCACCTACAGTATTCATGGACTTGATGAATCGCGTGTGCAAGCCGTATCTTGATAAGTTCGTGATTGTATTCATCGATGACATTCTGATTTATTCCAAAAATAAAGAAGAACATGGTGAACATTTGAAGACTATCTTGAATTTGCTAAGGAGCGAAAGGTTGTATGCTAAGTTTTCAAAATGTGATTTTTGGCTTGATTCTGTGTAATTCCTTAGCCATGTGATTGATAGTAATGGAGTTCATGTTGATCCTGCAAAGATTGAAGCCATTAAAAATTAGACTGCACCAACTACACCAACGGAAGTGTGGCAATTTTTGGGTTTGGCAGGTTATTATCGAAGGTTTATTAAGGAGTTTTCTTTAATTTCCAAACCATTAACTAAACTCACTCAGAAAAATAAGCCGTATGTATAGGGCGAAGACGAAGAGGGAGCATTTCAAACGTTGAAGCTGAAATTGTGTAGTGCGCCAATATTATCACTACCTGAAGGAAGCGAAGACTTTGTTGTGTATTGTGATGCGTCTCTTAAAGGATTTGGATCCGTTCTAATGCAACGAGAAAAGGTGATTGTGTATGCCTCTAGGCAACTTAGAAAGAATGAAGAAAACTATACGACCCATGACTTAGAATTAGGAGCGGTGGTTTTTGCTCTTCGACTATGGAGACATTATTTGTACGGAACTAAATGTATGGTATACACTGATCACAAAATCCTACAATATATTCTGGATCAAAAAGAGCTAAATATGAGGCAGTGTAGATGGATTGAACTTCTTAGTGACTACGATTGTGTTATTTGTTATCACCCGGGAAAAGCGAATGTTGTCGCTGATGCGTTGAGCAGGAAGGATAAGGAACCGATTCGAGTACGTGCTTTAGTGATGACGGTACATAACAATTTACCCGAACAAATTCTAAATGCACAAGTTGAAGCGTGCAAGAAGGAAAATATTAGTGCCGAAGGATTTCGTGGAGAAGGGGAGCCATTTAAAGTTAGATCCGATGGTACAAAGTGTCTGAAGAGACGAGTATGGTTACCATTATTTGGAGGATTTAGAGACCTAGTCATGTTGGAATCTTATAAGTCGAAATATTCCATTCATCCTGGATCGGATAAAATGTACCATGATTTGAGGAAGTTATACTGGTGACCGAATATGAAAGCTGACATTGCGACATATGTCAGTAAGTGCTTGACATGTGCTAAAGTCAAGGCTGAACACCAAAAGCCATTAGAGTTGCTTCAGCAACCAGAAATTCCTGTTTGGAAGTAGGAGAGAATTACAATAGATTTCATTACAAAGCTTCCAAGAACACCATCTGGATATGATTCAATATGGGTCATTGTTGACCGATTAACTAAATCTGCTCACTTTATTCTGATAAATGAGAAGTTCAAGATGGATAAGCTTACTCGACTGTATTTGAAGGAGATTGTTTGTAGGCACGGAGTGCCCGTGTCGATTATTTTAGACAGAGACCCTCGTTTCGCTTCAAGATTTTAGAGATCTCATCAAAAATCATTGGGGACAAATTTAGATATGAGCACTACTTACCATCCTGAAACTGATGGTTAGATTGAAAGGACGATACAAACATTGGAAGATATGTTACGTGCGTGCGTGATTGACTTTGGTAGTGACTGGGATAGGCACTTACTTTTGGCTGAATTCTCATACAATAATAGTTATCACGCTAGTATTAAAGCCGCACCTTTCGAAGCTCTGTACGGAAGAAAATGTAGATCGCCTGTGTGTTGGAGCGAGGTTGGGGATACTCAACTCACAGGACCAGAACTGATTCGTGAAACAACGGAGATGATTATGCAAATTAAGAATCGATTATTGGCTGCTCGTAGTAGACAGAAAAGTTATGCGGATGTGAGACGTAAACCTTTGGAGTTCGAAGAGGGTGACAAAGTTATGCTGAAAGTATCACCGTGGAAAAGTGTTGTTCGATTTGGAAAACGTGGGAAATTAAGTCCCCGTTATATTGGACCATTCAAGATTTTATCAAGAATAGGTCTGGTGGCATATAAACTGGAATTACCCCAAGAGCTTCAAGGAATACACAATACATTCCATGTTTCTAACTTGAAGAAATGTCTATCGGATGAAGATCTAGTTATTCCTTTGGATGAAATAAGGATCGAGGAGAAATTACATTTCATTGAAGAACCAATTGAAATTGTGGATAAAGAGGAGAAACAACTCAAGCAAAGTTGAATCCCAATAGTTAAAGTCCGATAGAATTCAAAGCGTGGACCAGAATACACTTGGGAAAGAGAAGACTAAATTTGGAAGAAGTACCCGCATCTTTTTGACTTTAATAAGAAAAGGGCAAGAAAATGAATCGATCTTCGAGGACGAAGATCCCTTTTTCAAAGGGAAGGCTGTGACAATCCGTCAAATTCAGGTCGTTATTTTATTCTCGAGTATTAATTATAATTTTCATTGTTATGATAAGATATGAACTCACGACTAACCGGGAAGAAATTAGGACTTATATCGTAATTTACGCAATGTTTGTAAAGAATCGGCAAAACCTATGTTAAGAATCGACGTTAATATTTTCAAAATGCCGTAGAAATATTTCTATTTCATTCATTTTTATTTTTTGTATTACGTACATTTTTCTTTTCGTACCTTGCGTAAAAATTTTAAGAGCAATGGTTATAATTATTGTTCTTCTAGTACTGTACGTAAATAAAAATTTTCAGAGAAGTATCCCGATTTCCGTAGAACTATTTTTATCTTGTTCATTTTTACTTCGTGGTTTCGCCTTAACTTTCATTTTATTTTACGTTAATACCCGTTAGCCTCAAAACTACCTACCTATCTAAAAATTTATACCCTAAACAACAATTATACTAAAAATTTAACAACAAATTGGTGAAGTTATCACCTCCTTGTGATGTGTCAAGACTTGAAGCAAAGACTAGGACACTTGTCCTAGTCAAATGCATGTCCAACTCTTATAAAAACTAACTTTGACTATTCTTCACACACACAAACCATTTGATAACCCAAAAATCTGCATTTCCTCTCTTGCCACCTCTATATTGACGCCAAGAACACACAACACAAACACAAATTCACAAAATTTACAAGATCAAATAAATACTACACTAGTTAGGATGGTTTCCTAAGTATAACACTACATTTTGAAGATGATTTAAAGAGGTTTTTCAAGAAAGTTTTCACACATTAGGGGCTGAAGTTATTGAAGATTTTATGGAGTCAATTGGGTCATAAAAAGGTGGTGTCAAAAACATTTGGGTAAAGATTCAAGACTTGGTGTGAAGGAGTCATTTTGTTTTGGGTGATAATCATCATTTACATCATTTTGTGGGTATAAATCTCTACTTATTTTTGTTATTCTTGTATTATTTTCATTCCAAATGTATATGTAAATGTATTGTATTTTGATGATCAAGAAATAAAAAGTAGCATGCATGTGTAGATCTAGGGTGAAAATGACTAAATCAACCACTAAAAATTGCTAGAACTCATTAGAAATTTAGTGCTGTTGTAAACAGTAAGTTCTGGATTTTTACATAAGTATTAGACTTGATTTGATTTAACTAGGTTGTAGAGAATTGAGTAATGATAATGTGGCTAATTGGATACTCAATGGAAAGTGAAAATTGACCAAGTTATGACCATTTTACCAAAAGTAAGCAAATCTGACCTTGCTGGACAGAACGTATAAAAAGTCATGATTGCACTCTGAGTTGGTTAAAAACCTATAACTATGAGACCTAGATAAAATCATGTAGGATCTGCACCAATTGGATGATCAACCAATTCATTATGGTTTGAAAATGGCATCAAAAATGGTGAAAGTGAATTTTCAGCCAAAAATGCCAACTTGACCTTTGTATGATGAAGTGACCTTAATTATATATTTATTTAAAATAAGTATAAAAATGACTTATGATTTATAATGTATATTTAAAAATGAAACTAGGAATGTAAATTTTATAAGTATACCATTTATGGTTTGAAAGATATGACTATTTTTGTAAGCATGAACATATAAATTTTTTTACGTCTATATCAATACTAAAAGTTGTAAAGCGTTTTTGCGACTAAAACCCGAGATGGTAGGACCCACTTTTGGGAACTTTTATATGATGAACCTACTGATAATAAACTTAACCCGACATCGAGAACCCGAAAATTTACTATAAACTCATAAACAAGCTTAAAATGGACTATATGACCATATCGGGCCATTAGGCCCAATGTATATGAATGGACCTATTGGACTTAACTTTGGACCCAACCCACTTGGGCCCAATTAATGGGTTAAGATCTGGTCTTGGACTTATAAAATGGACTAAATTACTTAATGGACTCATAAATGGGCCTATTGGGCCTTTGGACAAAATTGGTAATAACTAGTGAAAAATGAGCTAAGTTAGTACATGTTAAACACATAGAAGACTATGAGAATAAAACTTGGAGAATTATAAATTGTTGATCATCATATAAGATACATATATAACTTTTACGTCTATGTATATACTAAAAATTGTAAAGCGTTTTTATGATGAAAACCCGAGGTGGTAGGACCCACTTTTGGGATTTTCATATACATAACCTACTGATAATAACTTTGTATCAATCTTGGAAACCCAAAAAATTTATAAGTTATACACATAAACTCAAATTAGGCCATAAGACTTAAATGGGCCACTAGGCCCAAATACACCAATATGTTAAAATGTACCAAATGGACTTAGCATTGGGCCCAACCTACTTGGGCCTAATATTTGGACTAAGACCTGGTCATGAGATATTAAAATGAACCAAATTACTTAATGGGCTTATAATTGGGCCTATTGGGCTTTTTGGGCCAATTGGGTTTAAATTAATGAAAATTGACAATTTATAAAACTAGTAAAGAGTCTATACTTTAAAATTTGCTTAGAAAACTTAAGTGTGATTTAACTTACCCAATTATAACTTGATCATCATACCTACATATACATACTTATCTATTTTGAAATCATTATATATATTTTTACTGACATAAAACCTAAAACCCATACATTTTGTATAGGTTTCGGGTGATTACGTGCCGACGTCCAAGTTCGTTTATCGCCGATCTAATTTCTTCTATGGATTCACTCAATATTATTGTTGACGTTTTAGCATGTTTTATCTCAGGTACTTGAAGGTAATTCAGATTAATGGAGATATGAAGGCCCGCTAAATAATTATTCATTCGAAATGTTTTGTGAAATGTTGTATGAATATGTTAAACTTATTTAGGACCGTGATGTAAATTTTTATTATTCGAATGAATGAAATTTTCTTAAAACGTCTCTTTTTGAGTCGTTTTCTATGATTTGAGTTATTGTGCTACGACGTAACACCATTAGACCCTTCCGCTGACATGACGCTAAGATGAGGGTGTTACATCCACACCTGCAAATCTAGCTTGTACACCTTCCTAACTAGCCCTCCCATGTGTCAAGACCAGATCATGAGGCTTGCTTACTCCTCCTAACTCCAAAAGACTATAAATAGCACCCTTGTATCTCCATTCAAACTCGCACCACATCTCTTCTTTCTCAAAAACATAAGGCAGCAATCCTTTGCTACCATATGATCCTAGGATCATAAAAGACATTCAAGAAGTGAATCCCTGAATACTTGAAGCCTCAGAGTAAAGATACAAGGCGTACGAGTGGAAATACTACTCGAAACGACCCATTTCCACCATTTTTTATCATTAAAGCTCAAAACCAAGTTCAGGATGTTCTACTTCTTCTCCTACACCCTTATAATGCTCATATGATCCTAAATAAACTCTTGTTAAAGTTTCATAACCTAATTCATGCTCATTTTCCATTTTGATCCAAAACCCTAATTTCACATTTTTCTTAAAACTAAATGTTATAATGGTTAAATATTGTTATAACCTATCCTAGCATACTTAAATAATGTTAAAATAACCACTTTATTGATTAATTAAGGAATTTGAACTTAAAACCTACGCGTTTATGTTTTGCAACCCTAATATGACCCGTTTTGCTTCCTAGCTTAACGAATCATTATTTTAAACTTGTGTTACGTAAAATCTTCATATTTTAGTTTATTATAACTTATAAATGTCTAATCAAATGATAAAATAAGCTTGCATGGTGATTTAAACATGTTTTGTAATTATAATCCATGCAAGGGGTATATATCGTAATTTTTAGAAACTTATAACTAAAAGGGCTAAAAGTATCATTTTATCAAAGTTATAACTCCAGGGATCTATTATGTCACTTTTCAAAGTCTAAGGTTTACTTGGTATATCTTTCTAAGTTAAAGGACTAAAGTCGTAAAAATGCAAACTCCAAGGACCTATTTGCAATTTTCCAAACCCCAGGGTCTAAAATGTAAAAGTGTAAAATCATATTCAAAACATTATATGACATAACTTTAATTAACGCTTCTCGTGCTTAACATTTCCAGATATTGATTAAAACGCTTAAAACCGATCATCCGAAAGCTATATCATATCACAATACTAGGGAGCTTCATATTAAGAGGTTTCATCTTGGTATTACGTTCTGACTGAGTTGTTGGGTTTACGATTTAAAGTGCCCTAGCTCCTCAAACATTTACTAAATGACTTCTGAATTATGATGGCCCGAACGGTGATGCAATAATTCCAAACTCTTCAATCAAACTCATAACTCTTAAAACTAAAGTTCTAAAGTACAATCTTCCTAAGACTTGACATATTTACTCAGGTTGCGTGACGTGGCTGTTTACTATCATTTTATTATATCAACATTCCCCGGTTAAGATTGTGATAAGGTCGTCAGCTTTCATTTCAGAATATTTATTACATCTACCTACCAGGTGAAGTTCATAACCTCGCCTTTACTTATTTACATGTTTTATAAACCCGCGAGGGAGATACATGCTTGTTACAAACTCTTTTACATACTCGTTTATTTTATAACAATGTGATTACTTTTCAAGGACTTAGTAAGTTCATAGCCTCACTCTTAATCTCTTTAATGCTTTCATAAACCCGTAAGGGGAATACATGCTATACATTACGAATACAAGTGTTTTTACAAGCTATATGCTAATCTGATATATCACTATCACTAATGTCTAAGTTACTTTATGCTAAAAGTCCCTCATTATCATGGACCATTAATCACTTTCGGGTGAACGCAAATATTGTGGATAGATCTATCGGGATTGACGAATCCTGTTTGTGTTAGCCGGATAGGTAACCAAACACACTATATTTGAATTACATAGGGCTATTATATATCACATCATTTTGGGTATATAAATATATATATCACATCATTTTGGGTATATAAATATATATATCACATCATTTTTTGGTATATATATTCACTAGTCAGTTTGTGTGCCATAAGACCAGACTATACCAGACCAGACAAGGCCAAACAAGGCAATAACGGGATAATAAACTGTTACTATGATAATTGTATTCGTTGCAATTGTTACTAATAATGGGTGTATATTAACAATACAATTTTCTATAATAATTGTGTTTATACAATTATTACACTATGACTTGTATTCAAACTGTTTATCAAACCTATGAATTTCACTCAACCATTGTGTTGACTTTGTATCATGTTTTTCTGAGGTAATTGAGCAAGTTGCGGCATGGAGTGGCATGGACTCAAAGATGGCTAAAACTTGTTATCATTCACATTGTAACTAGATTTTGGGACCTACTTTTGTAAAACTCTGATTTGAAATAAATGATAACATATCTTTTGAATAAACATCTCTTTTGAAGTAGTTTTCTATGATTATGATTGTTGTATCCATGAAGTAATACCCCAGATTATCTTTCGTTGCTATATTGTAAAAATGGGGGTGTTACATGAGCACACCAATTACTTATCCTTGAAAAAAATGAAACATTGTCCACAAACATATTACATGTACTAGACGAATACTCGTGCCAAATGAGGATGTATAATGACAAATAAATATGATAGCTCGATGAACCATGGCTCATGCAAGCAAGTTATGGTTCATAGATTACAAACTTAGCACTATATTTTGGCGCTATAGATTCATGGGAGAATTAGTAGTCTAGTAGAGTGATTCAAATGAAACCCCACATGGGATTTTTCAGCATGCTTACATCTAGGGTGTTGTTATTAGCTTATTACTCTCTTTTTTGGATTGCCAAGTGCTTATGGCTTTGTTTGCTCGGTTTTCTTCTAATGATTTATGTAGTAATAAAAAGCACCTGAGGTATAAAGCGTGTATAAGCCATATGCATAAACCATAAATATGCATGTACCCCTAAACAATTTACAATCACATGTTCTTTATAAGGTCTTTACGACTAACATATATGCTACTTCATAATGTGTCACTACCACTCATCAGGAGGGGACATAGAGGGGTTCCCATGATGCACGAGAAACCCATGGATTCATCTCGCGTAGTGTAAAATATGATAAAAACACTAATCTTTCAAAAATGAACATGGTACCAAAAATTGTGTTATAAATATTTTTTAGTTTTATGGAATGCACCTGATAACCCTAATCTCTTTTAATAAATGTTATCAAAAAAAAAATTATTTCTCTCCCCTTAATCGTTTTTCCCGCCATTTCCCACCATCAAACTTCAATTAGTCGCTTCATATCTAATGATTAACATAGCCTCTGTCTAATCCGATTACATTTTTGAAATTAGCTTGTTAAGCCGCATACAACGGTATCATTTTCCCCAATTTTCAAGATATTTTACGATTTTTTGAAATTAGTGATTTTGGCGCCTAATTTTGTTTATGGATTATGCTTGTCATTTGTGTTTCTAATGGATTCGTTAGAGTTGATTGTATGTTTATTGTGAGTTTGTGTTGAAGTAATTGTAGTTTTCCATACCTATTTGATTGTACCCATTCTGTTGAAACCCTGATTGGAAAATGAGATCTAAAAGGGACCAAAAGATTCCACAGAATCTTGAGGATTTTGTACATAGTATTAATACTGGGAAAACAAAAAACAAGAAAAATGCATAAAAAAGTGGATCTGTTAAAGTGAATTTGTATGAGAATGTTAATGAGAACAGGGATAATGGGGAAATTAGGTCTGAGGGGGAAAAGGTAGAGCATGGAGGTAGAAATGAAATGTGTATGGGAGATGAAGGGTTGAATGGGGAGAAAGAATTCACTGGGGATTTGAATGGTGCTCAGTTTCCTCCAATTAATGGTATGTATGGTAATAAGAATGGAGTAAATGAGGGAGTAAAGGACTGTTTGGATAAGGAGAGTAGATGCCATAGTGGGAGTGGAAACAAGGATAATGCTGATGGTAATAAAGCAATGAATGGAGGAAATGATATTGCAATTAGCGAAAATGAAGGAGTTGAAGAAGTGAATGAAAAGGAGGAAAGTGATAATAGCAGTGCTACCAAGTTTTTTGCTAAGAATTTAGTTGACATTGTGAACTCATCTATAAACACAAAAATAAGCTGTAAATTGGATTATTACACTAAATATAAATACCACATTTTTACATGTCACTATAAATTTATCAGACATACAAGAGACTGATAAATTTATAGTGACATGTAACTTTTAAAGGATATGCAATAAACTTCCTCATTGTATCCGTTTTTGAAGCCATTGATATTTGCAATTCATGGAACATGTGAAGCAGTTTTTTATGACAATCTTCGTGTGACTTAATAATGCTGCTTACAGATGAATTGTATTTTTGCTTGTTTGTTAAGATTTGTAAAGCATCATCAAATTTGGATGCATGATTAGTACTGGTTTCCATTTATTATAAGAATTAAAATGAAAATGAAGATGTGTATGGGGATGATGATAATATGGTAATTATAAATAATGAATTGGGTGCATACAAATTTATAAATAATGAATTGAATTTCCTGTTTCTTTGTTGAAATCTTGGTAATTTTGTGTTCCACGTTTTTCTCATTAAAATGCCTTACTTTTCTCTAACTAACTAAATTGAATCCATATATTTTGAATAATTTAATAAAAGTATTTTAAACGTTTTATCGTTTGTAGGTAAACAAATAAGCGAGAAACATTTTTTAGCAAAATAATTAATATAAGTGCTGATGTGAATAGTAAAATGAGTTTTCGGACACTTCCAAGATGATTTGAGCTTTTAAAACGTTAGAGAAACATATAGTAACATATATATATTAATTTGGTTCATTTGAAACGTCATTGGCATATTTTAGGGAAAGCTTTAAGATTTCTAAAAATAGTAAGTTTGGTAAATATTAGCGAGATAGACATGAAGGTTAGACGTTTAGGTTTCCTTAGTGTGTTTATGGAAATATGGATTTAGAAAATATAGGGGACGGTATTAACGTCCTGAAACTAAAAACTTTCCTAAAATAAAAACTTACTAAAAGTGGCAATTTTTTGTTAAACGCCGAAACTTAACGAAAAACTCTGATTTTAATTAGTCATGTTTTGTTAATTAAACCAAAGCACAAACATCCATGGATGTCTTTTCTTTTATAAACGATTAGTTCAAGTTTCGTATACTTTCCGTCTTTCTAAGACGCGTCATTGATTTAGGTCGCGAGTAGGACCTCTTGGCATTATATCTCTTCGATTGATTATTATCTTACCATTTGCTTAAGGTGAGTTCATAGCCACACGTTTTACTACTTTTACTTTCTACTTTGGGATGAGAAACATTGTTTGTTTTTAAACTATAGACACAGTTACTTTACGTTGCCTTTTCCTGATTACGTGTTATCTAAGTAGCGAATAGACCACTAATGCCCGAACTATCATGAACCATTAATTTCTTAACCGAACGTACTAGTTAAGTGAGCGCGAATGTTTTAAATAGATCTATTAGGACTAATTATCCCTATCTGGGTAAGTAGTGCTTACTAGATTCAGAGTACCAAAAAAAACAGATATATACCATGTCGGATTTCACTAGGTGATCTTGGTCAGATACCTCTAGGGCAATTAATTTCTTGTTTGGCATATAATATGCTGCATCGAATTGAGACTCTGTGTCATGAGCTTAGCGCAAAAGTAAATACTTTTTATGTAAAGTTGTATCTGTTATAACTGTCACGTGCGTACTGTGAACTTGTGGTCCACTCTTAATACTAAATTCAAACTTGTGGAAAACTATAATGGGGGGTTGAATAGTTTTCTACTACTTTTTGAAATTTTTTTGATCTTATGTGAAGATTGTACGATATTGATGTTTGAGAATAGATATAAGACAAGTGAAATTAAAGTTAGAAAGAAGTAACAAAGACACAAGTATTTATAGTGGTTCGCCTACAAGGACACCTTCCTTGCCCTACTCCACTCCCCGAGTCACCTACTCGAGAGTTTGTAAACACTAGTCACCAATCTTCTTTAACCGGCGGAGAAGTCTCACAACGTTGCTTACACTTTTTAATGGTACAAAGCTAGATACCAGATTCTTCACTCGATAAAATCAACCTAACAACACTATTCTAATTTTACAATGATGGAGAATGCAACTACAACAAGTATATGATAAACAAGATTCAATAAAGTAATCTTGAAGATGCTATGGAGATGTGAAGCAAGATACTTGGTACTTGATTATCTCGAAGGGGTGTTTGGCAATTTCTTATTTGAAAAGAATTACCAACAAAATGCTAAATAAAACTATGGAAGAATAAAGAGAATGGTCAGTAGATAAGAGAGTTAATTGTTAGAAAGGTTTGTCTAAACAAGAGAAATGGCTTGGTATTTATAGCCATAAATTTTACTGTAGGCCGGTTTCGCCGGTTCTATTGCAGAATAGAACAGTCCTTTATATCGAAGGGGTGTTGACTCAAAAGAACGTGAAGTTTGATTGGACCGAAAAGGCAGAGGACGCATTCCAACTGTTGAAGTAAAAATTGTATAGTGCATCGATCTTGGCTTACCCAAAGGTAGTGAAAACTTTGTGGTTTACTGTGATGCTTCTTGTAAGGGGTTGGACTCGGTTCTGATGCAAAAGGAGAAAGTCATAGCCTACGCATCACGCCAACTCAAGATCCACGAGAAGAATTACACTACACATGACTTAGAACTAGGAGCGTTGGTATTTGCTCTCAAAATGTGGAGACATTATATGTACTGTACAAAGTGCGTTGTGTTCACTGATCATAAGAGTTTGCAACATGTTCTTGATCAGAAAGAGTTGAACATGAGACAACATAGAGGGTTAGAATTATTGAGTGATTACGACTGCGAAGTTCATTAGCATTCGGGAAAGGCAAGCGTGGTGGCAGATGCTCTGAACTGAAAGGAACGGAACAAGCCACTATGAGTTCGAGCTTTGGTTATGACGATTGGTTAGAACCTTATTGTGAAAATTTTAAATGCTTAAGTTGAGGCGAGAAATGAGGAGAAATATGGAATTGAAGATCTGTGTGGTATGATTAAGAAGCTGGAGCCCCCTTTTCATGGTAACTTAAGGAAGTTGATTATGCATGAGTCGCATAAGTCAAAATACTCAATTCATCCTAGATCAGACAAGATGTACAAAGATTTAAAGAAGCTGTATTGGTGGCCGAATATGAAAGCAGCGATTCCCACCTACGTTAGTAAGTGTTTGACCTGTGCCAAAGTCAAGGCCGAATGCCAAAATCCATCTGGTTTGTTGGTTCAACTTGTGATTCCAGTATGGAAGTGGGAAAACATTACTATAGATTTTGATACTAAGTTACCAAAGACATCGTCTGGTCAAGATACAATTTGGGTAATTATTGACCGACTCACAAAATTTGCTCATTTCTTGCCAATGAAGGAAACTGATTCAATGTAGAAGTTGACGAGACAATACTTAAAAGAAGTAGTCTCGCGACATGAAGTGCCGGTTTTGATTATTTCTAATCGAGACTGTAAAATTACATCTCATTTCTGGCAATCGCTGAACAAAGCTCTAGGTACTCAATTGGATATGACTATGGCTTATCATCTACAAACCGATTGTCAAAGTGAAAGAACCATCCAAACTTTGGAGGACATGCAACGTGCTTGTGTGATTGATTTTGGGAAAGGTTGGGATAGACACCTACCTTTGGTGAAATTTTCTTACAACAACAGTTATCACACAAGTATCAAAGCCGCACCGTTCAAAGCTCTGTACGGTCGCAAGTGTCGATTACCCATTTGTTGGGCTGAGGTTAGAGACGCTCAGCTCAATGGTCCAGAAATTATTCATGAAACAACTAAGAAAATCATTCAAATCAAGAAGCGTATTCAAGCTGCTCGTGATATGCATAAGAGTTTCGCCAATAGGAATCGTAAGCCCATGGAGTTTCAAGTAGGAGATATGGTCATGTTGAAGGTATCACCATGGAAAGGGGTGATACGTTTTGGCAAATGGGGTAAGCTGAACCCTCGCTATATTAGACCATTCAAAATTCTTGCTTAAATGGGAACGGTTGCATACCGACTTAAACTCCTAGAGCAATTAAGCCGAGTTTATAGTACTTTTCATGTTTCCAATTTAAAGAAGTGTTTCATTGACGAACCACTAGCTATTCTATTGGATGAAATCCAGATTGATGATAAGCTTAAATTCATTGAGGAACCAGTTGAAATTATATATCGAGAAGTTAAACGGCTAAAGCAAAGCCGTATTCCAATCGTGAAGGTCCGTTGGAATTCGAGATGAGGTCCTGAGTTTACTTGGGAGCGCGAATACCAAATGAAGAAAAAAATCCCCTCATCTTTTTGTTAACCTTTCGTCCATGTCTTAAGCTTTGAGGACAAAGCTCTTTTAACGGGGGAAGGATGTCACACCCCAAAAATTTTAGGTCAATATTTTAAACTTTTTCGATCATTATTTTTGATTTTTATACGTTACATTTAAATCTGGCAATTTACTGGGAAGATAACCCGCGTAAATCTGAAAAACGTCATCGGACATGTTCAGACTTTGGATTTTAATTAGTTTAGATATTATATGGGTTATTTTATCTTTTCTAAGAGTTTCACAGTTTATGATTAGTTATCGTACATCTCATGTTCATCAGTCAATAATTTCATTCATGTTCCCCCCTCTATTTGAATTCGAACGCCTAAACTAAATCAAAATAACCATAAGTCTTGAAATTAAATCAAATGCATCTTTTTTGTTATATTATGCATGTGTTCATGTAACAGGAGGATAGTGATTTCTCAAGGAGTCATTACCATGCACAAGAATCCATGCAAGACTAGTCCATGTGATCTCTTCCACTTTGACCCACCAAAATTTAAACCTAAGACTAGATAATGAACCATGGTCCCAAAAATTAAACCATGTGGTCCTTTGTGGTTGTTTCGGCCGAGCAAGAGCACACACACTCTTGTGTGTGTTGGTCACTTAATACTACAAACCATGAAACCCTAAATCTTCCCTTGACCTATAAATACCCTATTATAACACACTAGGTCATTTGTTATTTTCCAAGCCTCATCAAAATTTCACATCTCTCTTTTTCTTTCTATTGGCTCACGGCAACAAACACCCCATCTAGGGTTTCCATTTCTTTGATTACTTGCATAATCCCAGTATACTAGGTTCGTTTCTAAGGTCATCTAAGGTGGTTTGAAGTATTGGTTCATTGATTTAAGGGTTTATTTCAAGATCTACAAATTAGGGGGTGGTTATTATTTGGGGTTTTTCAAGATCTAAGTCTTTTATCTTCATCCTTGTGTTTTCTTAAGCTTGTTCTTCATTTTTGTAAGCTTATCTTGAAACTTATACTTTCATTTCTACTTTCATTCTATATATGTTTATGTTCTTGCATAGATCTATGATTCCTATGGTGTTTGTGTTAATTTTTCTAAAAGAAATAAAATAACATATTGACAGATTTTATAAAAATGAAAGTAACATGTTTATGACTTTATGATTTTGGTGAGGTGAGTTGAAAAGTGAGTTGCAACAATAAAAATGAATGGATTAGGTTAGTTTTAGATGTGGTTTTGTTGTGGATTAGTTGTGAATGAAGATTAGGCTAGATTAGGCACTACTGTGAAGTTTGGTGGAATTTTTGGAAGCTTTTACAAAAAATGATGTTGCTGATTAGAAATTGTTTTGGTGTTTTGGTCGACCTAAAAATGTTTTCATTAGGCGAGAAGGTAGTTTTTGGAAAGCTTGTTTCGAGTAGATAGGTTTTCATATATTACACACTAAAAGTGGTTATAAAACGACCAAGATATAACCAAATAAAACTTGAAACCTTTTTTGATAAAATAATTAATATAAGTGCTGATGTGAATAGAAAAATGAGTTTTCGGACACTTTCGAGATGATTTGAGCTTTTAAACGTTAGCGAAACATATAGTAACATATATATATTAATTAGGTTCATTTGAAACGTCATTAACGTATTTTGGGGAAAGCGTTAAGATTTCTAAAAATAGTAAGTTTGGTAAATATTAGCGAGATAGACATGAAGGTTAGACGTTTAGGTTTCCCTAGTGCGTTTATGGAAATATGGATTTAGAAAATATAGGGGACGGTATTAACGTCCTGAAACTAAAAATTTTCCTAAAATAAAAACTTACTAAAAGTGACAATTTTTTGTTAAACGCCGAAGCTTAACGAAAAACTCTATGATTTTAATTAGTCATGTTTTGTTAATTAAACCAAAGCACAAACATCCATGGATGTCTTTTCTTTTATAAACGATTAGTTCAAGTTTCGTAGACTTTCCGTCTTTCTAAGACGCGTCATTGAGTTAGGTCGCGAGTAGGACCTCTTGGCATTATATCTCTTCGATTAATTATTATCTCAACATTTGCTTAAGGTGAGTTCATAGCCACATATTTTACTACTTTTACTTTCTACTTTGGGATGAGAAACATTGCTTGTTTTTAAACTATGGACACAATTACTTTACGTTGCCTTTTCCAGATTACGTGTTGTCTAAGTAGCGAATAGACCACTAATGCCTGAACTATCATAAACCATTAATTTCTTAACCGATCGTACTGGTTAAGTGAGCGCGAATATTGTAAATAGATCTATTGGGACTAATTATCCCTATCCGGGTAAGTAGCACTTACTAGATTCGGAGGACCCGAACAAACATATATATACCACATCGAATTTCACTAGGTGATCTTGGTCAGATACATCTAGGGCAATTAATTTCTTGTTTGGCATATAATATGCTGCATCGAATTGAGACTCGGTGTCATGAGCTTAGCGTAACAGTAAATACTTTTTATGTGAAGTTGTATCTGTTATAACTGTCACGTGCGTACTGTGAACTTGTGGTCTACTCTTAATACTAAATTCAAACTTATGGAAAACTAGAAGAGGGGGGAGGGGGGGGGGGTGAATAGTTTTCTTCTACTTTTTGAAAAAAAAATTGATCTTATGTGAAGATTGTACGATATTGATGTTTGAGAATAGGAATAAGACAAGTAAAAGTAAAAGTGAGAAAGAAGTAACCAAGACACAAGTATTTATAGTGGTTTGGCTACAAGGACACCTTCCTTGCCCTACTCCACCCCCCGAGTCGCCTACTTAAGAGTTTGTAAACACTAGTGTAACATCCGAGAATTTTCGAATTTAGAATGACGATGTCAATCTTTGACTTTTTAGGGTCTGGCTTGACTTATAAG
>BQNB010021268.1:0-64441 GCA_026074375.1 Tanacetum coccineum | reverse complement strand
GATCTTGTTTTTAAGCTTGGCTTGGAGAGGTGAAAGTCGGGGACGATGAATTTATCCATTTGGACACAATTGTGCTTTTTGTTCCGTGATCCTCAAAGTTATCAATGAATAATGAAAGCAATACATTATGTCACGCTTGAATAAGTTGTAAGTTGTAGGATATAAATCATAAAAATCATAAAAATAGAAAAAGTTTTAAAAAATGGGAAATTGGGGTGTTTTAAAGCTTGTGATTTTTTAATTCTCCCCACAAAAGTCTTTGCTACTTTTCAAAGGATTAGTTTGGGGAAGTTTTGAGGTATTTGGTTTTAGGGCATATAACATTGCGTGAGGACACGACAATCACTTAGTTTGGGGAATTTTGATATGTGAAAAATCACATATCATTTTTATACCAAAAATGGCCCTAAAATGAACAAATTGTGCAAATTATGCTTGTATATTGCTTGTTTTGTCACTTGTGATGTGTAGGTACGGATATTGCAAATATCACATGAAAACGGTCAAAACCGGACAAACACGAACACGAGAATGGAAAGAGTGCACAAGGGCCAGGAGTTTGATAGCAAAAAGGTCAAACAGTCAACCATGGTCAACAATGGTCAACAATGGTCAACTCATAAGCGCCAAAACCCTCAAAATACCCAAAAGAACCTTAATGTTAAATTCATTTTCACTAAAAATCCTAAAACAATAACACCGTTAGTACTTAATCATTAAGGGACTGACGGTCGTTAACCCTCTATACCAAAATCCCTTAAATCCTAAGCCCGAGCCCAATCATAACCTGTGGCCCATTCCTTTTTTGTACCCGAGCCCAAGTCAAACAACCTTTACCCCCGGGTCAAACAATAACGTATAAAAGAAAAAAAAAGGCGCCAAAAAGTTACTATTCACCTTTCTCCCCCAATTCACCTCTGCATAAATCAAACGGGTAAAAACCCAATCCCTTCATTTATCCTAGTTGGCAATGAAGATGCTTAGTACCAAGCTACACGTTGGCAAAGCAAAACGTCATCTCTAAGCTATGATTGGTCAATTTGACAAGGGGATGCCACGCGTATGTCTAAGAAGCACAACTAAGATGGGAATTTTACACTAAAACAAGTGCAAAAGAAACACACAGCTCCAAAGAAGTGGGATTGCCAGCTTGGCAATCCGTGTGCTATATTCCCATCCAACGGTCACAATCCATCATCCAATGATTAGAAGATATTGATGGTCAAGATTGAAAGGAGCGTGCAGAGGTCTAGATCATTCTCTCCAGGGCTATAAATAAGAGTTCACCCTCACTCACATCAGCATCTAGGAGTAGTTTTAAATAGTAGCTTTAGAATAATTTTTAGCTTATGTTTATTGTATTGCTTTTAAATTCTGTTTTTAATCAATGTAATTTCCTTTTTCAATCTTGTATTCAGCTTTATCATTAATAAAAGTTAAGTTTTCTTATTGAGTATTTGTCTTTTCATAAGTTTACTTTTATGCAAATGTTTTGGATAAGCTTTTAATACTGTTTCATAAGCTCAAATTACTCTTAAGCTACTAAAAGCTCATTAAATACTTGAAAACTCCATGGAATTGGATGGCTGCTCTGAGTTTTCAAGTAGGTATTAGTGCTTGATGGTCAAGTGTTAGGATTAGACTAGGATTTTTGGATTAAGCTTAAGCTAAAAGCTTAAGCTGTTGTTATAAGCTCTAAAGTGAGCATTCACCTCTGTTTAGCTGAGGTGGAGGTACTCTTCCTTTTTACATTTCTCTATTTACTATTCTGTCAATTTATATTCTAGTTTATTTCTGCATACTTGCTTAATCTGCTTATTTCTTGCTTATGGTTGATTAGATTTGCTTATTGTTGCTTATTATAGTAGATTGATGCTTAATTTTGTCATTTATTAGCTCAGATCTTAGTTTGCAAGTTTATTTTATAAAACAGTTTGAAAAATCCAAAAATATTAGCATAGTTTGTTAGCTTATTGTTCTGGTTTATTTGGTTGCTTAATTTTGTTCATTAAGTCTGATTTTAGCTATCTATTATCTGGTACTAAGAATTTGTGCCTTAAATTTCAAAATCATAAGCTGAAAATGAGCTTAAGTCACCTAAAGGGGTGTTTGGGTCAAAGCAGTACTAACTAAAGTTAGTACTGCTAAGAGCCTCTTGTCCCTTAAAATTGATTTAAAACTTCATTTTGAGGTTTATGAAGAAGGAATTTAAGGAATTTGTAGGTTTAAATCTGTTTTTAAACAAGTTAGTTATTAGTTACTAGCATCTGTTAGAATAAGTTCAGTTAGATTAGCAATTTAAGCTCAAGTCTCTTTTAGCTGTTGGTTTTGTTCTCTTTGCTCTTAGTTTGTTGTTTTATAAGTGTAGAAATCTAGTTTGTAGGTCTGCATTAGTTAAATTTGAGATTTGGTCATTTCTAGTGCACACTGCATCAGTAGGGGAATTTAGCCTAGTAGCTTTTTCAAGCTCAATTATCAGAGGGTAAAAGTAGTTAGTAGGTTTTGATTTTAAGAGCATAAGTAGTTTGTAGGGTATATTTGATCTGTTTAAGTTTTGTTTGCATTAAATTGCTTAATTAGTCATCTGTTTTGAGCCTAAAAATTTGCATTTTGTCTTTTTCATTAAATCTAAAAAAACCAAAGATATTTAAGTCTGTCTGCATCAGCATTTTAGATTAGCTGTTTCTTTGTTCATTTGATTTTCAAACTATTTTTCAAAAGCTTTTTTTAATAGATTGGAAGATGGGCTTTCTAGTGGTATAGGCCAATAAGCCATAAGGATCCTTTAGCTTAGTAAAAAATAAGCTCAAAGTTACCCTTAAGGACTGTTTGGTTTGTAGTATTAGATAAGTACTTATTTGAATTTCCTGCTTATAGCTTGTTATTTTTACCTTTTTCTTATTCAAACTTGCTTATTAGGGTAGTTGTAGGTTGCTTATAGCTTATTAAGTCCTAGTTTTAGCTTATTTCAGTTTTTAAGCTTATTAAGTTTTGAAAAAATCCAAAAAAGAAGTTTAGTGCAATCTGTCTGATTTAATAAGCTGTTTTCTAGTTTAAAAGTGATTTTCAAAAAAGTTGTTTTTACAAAAGTTGTTAGTTTTTAGCTGTTTTACAACTTTGTTTTTAAAAGTTTTTGAAAATAAAAAATAAAACAAGAGGTCACAGGTTCGAACCTGCGACCTCTTGCTTAACACACATACGTCCCACAACACACACACTCAAACCACCAGCACCAGTAGGGCTATCTGTTATGATAGCCCTACATTAATTCTTTATACACGTTTTCTTTTCCTTTTTATTAATAAAAACCGCAGCTTATTACCAGCTTATTAGGGCTTATTTTTCCAGCTTATTCTTAGTTAGAATTTTTGTTAAATCTGTCACATTGTTTTACACTTTTAGAAATTTTCTTAGATTTTTAATTCAACGTTTAGTATTTTTAAGCATTTATTTTTATTAAAAACTTAAAAAAATCGTAGAAACCAGAAAAATAATTAAAAAAATTAAAAAAAATTATAAAATTTTCTTTTATCATATTTTAGGCTTAGGATTTAAATTTACTCTCGTAGGGTTAAAAAATTATAATTTCACTTTTTAAAGAACGGTATTTGATCTCCGTTCTCGTTTATCTCTTCTTCGTTTTTTAACTTCATCGCTCCCGTTTAGGATTGCCTTAGCTTTTTCCTTATAATTTAGGATAGGAAAAGTTTAAAAATCATGTTTAGCGATCAATTTTTGATAATTTAAGGTTTTTAATTGATAGTGCATTTTGCTTGTTATTGTTTGCCTGAGCCTTTATTTTGATCAATAATAGGATTTTAAATTCTAAAAATCTTCGAAACTATTACAGTCGATTCCAAATTAAAACGAGGTCCCTCAATTTCCTTAATTCTTGGGGTATAACACCCCGGTGAAACACTTGACCGAAAACGACATATTTTTGTGTGAATTTTCCTTTTTACCTTTTTCCTAAAGGGTAATTTTAAAATTTCTTATACTTTGATATTTTTACGTGTATTAAAATTTGAACCACATCACGCAACAACACTTGGGTGTTGGCTGATCTACCCTCAGGTTGCAAACCTCTTGGTTGCAAATGGATCTTCAAAAGAAAGCTGAAGGTAGATGGAACTATTAAAAAGTTCAAGACTAGACTAGTCATTCAGGGCTTTAGAAAAAAGTCAGAAATAGACTACTTTGATACTTATGCTCCAGTAGCACGTATCAGAACCATAAGACTGCTGATTGCTTTAGTGTCAATTCACAATCTGATTATTCATCAGATGGATGTGAAGACGGCATTCTAAAATGATGAATTGGATGAAGAGGTTTATATGAACAAACCACAAGGCCTCATCATGCCTGGCAATGAAGACAAGGTGTGTAAACTCATTAAGTCTTTATATGAACTGAAGCAGACACTTAAGCAATGGTATCAAAAGTTTGATGAAGTGGTTTTATCTGGTTATTTATTTAACCAAGCTGACAAATGTGTATATAGCAAATTTGATGAATCTGGTAAAGGAGACCTCGTTTGTCTATATGTTGATGATATGCTGATCTTTGGTACTGACCAAGTTTAGGTTGACCTGACAAAGAAATTTTTATCATCAAGGTTCTCCATGAAGGATGTTGATGCAAAGATCCGCTAGGAAGGATTGCCATTGCCCTCCAGTGGATTCTTGATGCCTCAGCAAGCCTGTCGAGAAAACAACACGCGTTAGCCTCGCCCTGGGTTTTGTCCCAAGACCAAGCTCCGGCGTGAGAGTAAGTATTTCGTGTTGTAATCCGTTGGACAGAATATATATGTGTAGTAAATGTGATGCCTTGCATTGAATGTGCTTGGGGTATTTATACTACCCCAAGTACTGTAGAATGATTACTGTTTCTGACACATGGGAAACAACCCGCCGAACTACTGTGTGCTTTTGTCAGGCGGCGCCCCCACGTGAAAGACAGGTTTCCCCAAATCCCGGACCAGTCAGCATGCGTGTGGTTCTGGCTAAGGACCGCTGGTTAATAGAGGATACCTGGATAATAGGGTGTATTGGCCTTTCCCGAGGCTTCATCCTTATCTAGTGCTGAGTCAGCCCTGGTGAGAATGTAGCGTTGGCTGAATGTAGGCCGATGGGTAGTCCCCAGCGGACCAAACCCAGCGGTCACATACACGAACATGTCCCCCCTAGTCTTGTATCAACAAAGTGTTGGTACAATGCTTGATTGATGATGATTTATTTATTTATTTATTATTTTATTATATATATATATTTTTTAGGTCTTCCGTCTCCGTTCCTAATTAATGTGCTATCAGACAAATGCCATAATTTACTAGGGGTTAAAAACCTAGCTGGACCGCACCTTGTTGCGTGAGATGATGCCACCTGTCCAACTGCTCTCATTGTATGGCTGCGATTGTTCCATGTCGATTCCTGTCAGGGCACGACGTTCCATGTTTCTCCTATTCTCCTTATAAATAGCTTCTCATTTTGTTTTTACGATTATCTCCTCCTTTTACCACTTTACTCCGCTCGTCTTCTGTTCTTATTAGCTCTCTTCAGGTGTGTTTTCTCGCTCAATTCTCCTTTTTCCTTTTGCATTTACTTGGTTATCCTCCCCTCGAATCCTTTACCATGTCGCTGGAAGATTCTGGCGATTTAGACATACCGGACGCCGCCCCGGTTGACCCCGCTTTGGAAGCCGGTGTCCTTCCCAAGTTTGATATGCACCTGTATAGATCCTCCTTAAATGAAACTCACGTTAGGTATTTAGTTAAATTATATGGTATTCCGGAGGAACTTCATCCGCGGGTTGCTCCGGCAGGTATGACCATGGATGTTTTACCTCCCAGCGCTATTGGTCTTTATGCACATCACTTCCAACAAGGGGGCTTACGAGTCCCCTTTTCCTCTTTCTTTCTAAAGGTTGTAGAGCATTTTTGTGTACATATTTCTTAACTTGTACCGTTGGGTATCAACCGTGTTACTTTTTTCGAAATCTATTGTCGTTCTCTAGATGTTACTCCTACCGTGCCTCTCTTTCGAGTTTTCTACAAATTGTGCAAACAAGGCCATTGGTTCTCATTTCAGAACAGGGCCGGGAAAGGTTGCCAGCCTTGTTTGAAAGACGCTCCTACTAGTTTAAAGAAATGGAAAGATAAGTTTTTCCTTGTCGACCGGAGGGCCGCTCCTATTGCTATGGCCTGGCGACATCATGATTCTAGCGTCGCAGATCCTTTTCCTGGATCTAGCGAATATAACGCGTCAGATGTTGCTAAGTTACGAGAAGTTGTTATCTCTCTTCGCCGCCCCCATGCCCCCCCCCCCCCCCCCCCCCCCCCCCCCCCCCCCCACCCCCCCCCCCCCCCCCCCCCCCCCCCCCCCCCCCCCCCCCCCCCCCCCCCCCCCCCCCCCCCACCTCTTAGTATTTTGTACTTGCGGGTCTCTCCAAACTCTAGGAACACGTTCGCTCCGTTTTTCCATAAGGGATTCAGAGGGGAAGGGTAATATATTTGCTTTGTTAGTTTTGTTCTTTTGCTAAACTTTCAATATATTCACTGTGACAACGCTCTCTTTTCCTTTTGTAGTTATTACCATGGCCGAATTTCTGCGACTCCCAAACTTCAAAGGCTGTAAGGTCACGGCCGGTGTACTCCTTCCACCTGGTGCCGCCAGAGTTACTCATCTGGCCACTCCCGCGGCCCGACTACAGGACATCCCTCCTAAGACCGGCGAAATGATGGTGGCCGAGCTTCCGTGTAGGAGGGTTATGGATGATAAAGAAAAGAAAAAAAGGAAAGCTGAAGAGAAGGCCGCTACCAAAGTTCCTGCTGATGATAATCAGGCAGAGGCGGCCGTTGCTGCGGCCGCTAGGGGAGCGGGTGCTCACAAGAAGAGGCGGGTATGTGCTAGTGCCTAAGCGCCTCCTGTTTCGGATCATGTGTCTTCCCCACACCTTTGAATCAAGCCAAGCCCTTGGAAGTTTTAGCTAACGAAACGCATGTTTCTCCTCCGGGGTCGGTTGGACGGATGGATACTCTACGGGATCAAACGGATGAGCATGCCCTTTCTCCCCGTGCTGCTCACGCTCATCAGTTGGTTGGTGGGGAAGGTGGAGCTGACCCTTCCGTCTTTGAAGGCCATGGTGATAATCAGGATGTTTTGTTTGGTCCCCAGACTCGCCCCGGCCCTGCTCATCCGTCTGGTATGGTTTTATGTCTTCTTTATATTATCATTGTTGCATATGTTTGTGTTGCTAACCGATGAGTTTTTTCAGGTCACCCTCGCATCGTCCCTGAAAAGGTAGCTTTGGAAAAGTTTATGCCTGAGGCGGAAGCTAGTGAGTTTCCTACCTTCCCCATCTTTTTTTTAAAACTTGCTAACCGGCCGTTCCTCTTTTTTTTTAGGTTATTCTGTCGGGCGCTTTGGCAATCTTCCTTTCACTCCCCAATGGGGACTCACGGACTCGAGTCGCATGGACAACTCTCGTGAATGTCGCAATATGTTGGCAAATCTTTTTACTCCTGCTGATGAAGAGTTCTTTAACGAGGGTGTTCGGGATGAGTCTGTTATCCGAAGGTCCTGGAAGATTTTATGCCAATCCACTCAGCAACAAGCCAATGTCTTACTCCGCTTTGAAGCTTTGAAAGAACATCATGCTGACCTTGTATACGCGCATAAATCTTGTGCTGATGTGAAAGTTCGTTTTAAGGAATGCCGGAAGGAGTTGGCTAAGGTTCAATCGGTTTGTGATGAGAAAACCACTGCTTATGAGAAACTTTCTAAGAATTACGAGGGCGCTTTGAACCAGTAGAAAAGTTTACAAGACAGGTTGGAGGAATTGGAAGAAGAAAAGAAAGAGGTTGACAACTTGAACTCTTCTCAGGCTGACCACATTAAATGACTTAAGGAAGCTTTGAAATAAGCTGAAGCTGATGCTCAGTAGCTGAGGTCTGAGAAGGTATGCTATGCTGTTGAGGCTGGGCAGGGGGAAATAGTAAGGCAAAAGATTATTAACCAGTATCTTCCCACCTTTGTGCGCCAGTTGCATCAGAGTACTGAGTACAAGAGGTCACTGGGGCAAGTATTCTCTTTAGCTATTGGGAAGGGTTTTATCGAGGGAATCTCTATTGGTCGCACGGAGGAGGATATTCAAGCCATTCTGACGGCTACACCTAACGTTGATCCTTCCTCCTCCGAGACCTTCCTTCCTGCCTATGAGAAACTGTTTGACCAAAGGTATTCATATGTTGACAAGGTGGCCCGCATGTATCTGCTGGATCCAACCGAGCTGCAAAACATCATGCCGGATGAGACCGGACCCACTCCCGGTGGAGGGCCTCGCGACACTCCTACACCCTCCTAATTGTAGTTGCTTGTATTAGTTTATTTTTCAGGGCCATTTGCGGCGCCTTGTTATTGTACATTGTTAGATGTTCACATCATACGCTATATATTTTCATGTAATGAAGGTGGTTAATGTATGCTTATTTTGTTATCTGTTTTCCTTAGCATGTTAGCTTTTCATTTTGTTAGTTTGTTGCTCATGTTTCCGGCCGGAGGTAGCGAGCCATCCGCCTAGCCACAACTGTTTGTGGGTGATTTAGACATTGACCACGTCCCAACCAGCAACTGTTACTGCCTCGGTTGGTATCCGAGTCACATGATGTTTGTCTAACTGGCAGATATTAACCACGTCTCAACCGGTGGGTGTCGTTACACCGGTCGATGTCCGGGTTACATAATAATATATATGCCCCTGCAGATATTGACCACGCCCCAGCCGGTAGGTGTTGCTGAACCGGCTGGCGTTCGAGTCACATAATCATTTATCTACGCTTGTAGACATTGACTACGCCCCAGCCGGTAGGTGTTGCTAAGTCGGCTGGCATCCGAGTCACATGGCAATTTGTCTACGCATGTATTGGAAAATTGCCCCTCCACTAAACATGCGGGATGGCTTGATTTTTCATTAGCATTCATAACAAATTACATAAGTTGGAATTCTTAACACGATGATTCTTACAAGTAGCATTTCCTTAAGTTGATTGCGTGCCAGACACGGGGTACCTCCCGGTCGTCTATCGTGCGCAGCTTGTACGAGCCATTCTGGTATGTTTCCACAACTAAGTACGGTCCTTCCCATTTTGGGCCCAACTTCCCCAAATTCTCCACCCGGTTGGCTTCGTTCTTCCGATAAACGTGTTCGCCTACTTTGAAGGACATGGGGTGAACTCTTTTGTTGTAGTATTGCTTCACTTTCTTCTTGTATCGTGCTTCCCGTATGGTCGCCGCTTCTCTTCTTTCTGTTAGCAGATCAAGATTAAGCCTCAGCTCCTCTTCATTGCCCTTTCCTTCTTTGATCATCATTGTTCGATGTGTGGGCATACCAATCTCGGTCGGAATTACTGCTTCGCTTCCGAACGTCAAACTGTATGGTGTTTCCTCGTTGCTGGTTTTAAGCGATGTTCGGTGAGCCCATATGACGTTAGGTCATTCATCTACCCAACCTTTCCTCTCCCTTCCCAAGCGAGTTTTGATTCCTTCCATGAGACTTCTATTTGCTCTTTCCACCAGACCGTTAGCTTGGGGATGCACAACGGCCGTGTTTATCTACGTGATGTTTAGTTTCTTGCACCAGCTTTTGAAAGGATCGTGGACGAAGTTAGTGCCGTTGTCCGTTACAATTATCTTTGGCAATCCGTACCTGCAGACAATGTTGTCCCATACAAATTTTTTACCTCTTTCTCGGTTGTCTTGGCTAGCGGTTTGGCTTCTATCCATTTCGTAAAGTAATCTATGGCTACAATTACAAACTTTATCTTGCCCGAAGCTTCTGGTAATGGTCCTAGCACATCCATTTCCCATTGGAAGAATGGCCAAGGAGCCATGATCGAGGTCATTAGCGTTTTAGGTAGCTTGGGGATTAGGGAGTGGATCTGGCATGAATCGCACCTGCGTATCTCTTCTCTTGCATCTCAGTGCATCGTTGGCCAATAGTACCCTTGCCTAATGGCCTTTGCTACCACCGACCTTGGTTTTAGATGCATGCCACATGCTCCCATGTGGATTTCTCTGATAACATAATTAGCCTGTAGCGGGCCAACACACCGCAGCATAGGCATTAGGTAGGACCTTTTGAATATCACTCCTTCTTCTATGACGTACTAACTGATCTTCATCCGCAAGGCACGTGCTTCGTTCTGTTCCGTCGGCCATATTCCTTTCTCCAAGCAGTTGATAATAGGGGTCATCCATGTTTCCCCTTCTTCCTCCACCACTGTGTTTATCTCCTCCGTGTTCGTGGACAGTACATCTAGTGTTTCCACAAGGATTTCTTTAGTAAGATGATTGAATGCTACTGATGCCAGCTTGCTTAGCACATCTGCATTTTGGTTTTTGTTTCGGGGTATGTTTTGAATTTTGAAGCTCTTGAAACACCCAATGTATTCCCTTGCCTTGTTCAGGTACCGGATTATATTTTCTTTGCAGACTTCGTAGTTACTATTGATTTGACTAGCCACTAGTTTAGAGTCAACGTTGACTGTCAGGGACTGCACTCCCATTTTTTTAGCGATTCTTAGGCCTGCTAAGAGAGCCTCATACTCGGCTTGATTGTTGGTGCTTTCGAAGTTTAGCCGTAAGGCATATGTGTATTATGTTTTGGTGGGGCTAATGAGGACGAGTCCTGTGCCAGAACCTTTAGCACTAGCTGCCCCATCTGTGTATAACATCCACTCTTCCTTGCTGTCCCTGCTAAGGTACACCGTATACTGGGTTTGCCGTGGTACCATGGCCTTACTACCTACCGGTGTTTCATTTATGAAATTCGTCAGGATCTGCCCTTTAATGGCACTACGGGGCTCATATGTGATGTTGTATGCCGCGAGCTCAACAGAATATGGTGCTAGCCTTCCTGATGTATCTGCCTTACTTAGAACATTCTTGATTGGTTGGTCTGTGATGACAGTGATAAGGTGGGCTTCGAAGTATCTTCTAAGTCTCCTGGATGTATGCCTAAGCGCGAGTGCTAATTTCTCTAACGGAGCATAATTCCGTTCTGCATCATGCAGTGTTCTGCTGACATAGTGCACCGGGCGCTGTTTTCCTTGTCTTATTACCAACAGTACTGCGCTTGCTGCGTCTTGTGACGCCGCTAAGTATACGAATAAGGTTTCTTTCGGCTGGGGTGTTGTTAAGGCCGGTAGATCCAAGACCGTCTTCTTAAGTTCCTGAAAGGCTTTTTCTGCTTCTTCTGTCCAGCGGTAATCATCCTTGTTTACCTTGGTTATGTTTTTCAGTGTTTCGAAGAATGGCAGCGACTTTTCTGCCGACCGAGACAGGAAACGGTTTAGTGCCGCTAGTTTTCCCGCTAAGGTTTGCATTTCTCCCCAGGTTCTTGGTGATTGCATCTCCGCTATGTCTTTCGTTTTCGCTGGGTTGGCTCGTATGCCTTCTGAGGTGACCATATACCCCAAGAATTTTCCTTCCATGACTCCGAACGAGCACTTCTTTGGGTTCAGCTTCATATTGATCCTTCTGAGGTTATCGAATGTTTCCGCTATGTCTGCCAACATTTCTCTTTCGGTTTTGCTCTTTACCACCATGTCGTCTACATAGACTTCCAAGTTTTTCCCAATTTGAGACCGGAATGCTTCGTCCACCAGCCGTTGGTACGTTGCTCCTGCATTTTTTAGGCCGAATGGCATCTTTGTATAGCAATATGATCTGTGTAAAAGGCAGTTTTTTCTTCGTCTTCGTCCGCCATTTGCACTTGATGGTAGCCTTTGTAAGCGTCCAAGAAACATTTGAGGGGGAAACCCATTACCGCCTCTATTTTACTGTCTATTTCCGGTAGGGGATAATAGTCTTTGGGACATGCAGAGTTGATATTCTTGAAATCAATACACATCCGCCAGCTTCCATCTGCCTTCTTTACTAGGACTGGATTTGATATCCAAGTGGGGTATTTTACTGGTCTAACTATTCCGGCACTTAACCATTCGGTTACTTCTTTGGTTATTGCCCGACTTTTTTCAGAGCAGAATACTCTTCTCTTCTGCCTGACTGGTGTGACCGATGGGTTGGCATGCAGGGAATGCTTAATGATTCTTTTTGGCACGCCTGTCATATCCGACGGCTCCCATGCGAAAATGTCATTGTTCCTTTTCAACAAGCTTTTTAACTGGGCCAGTCCTTCCGGTGAGAGGTTCTTCCCTATCACTACCAACTGTTCTGGGTAGGCAGGATTAATTAGCACCTATTCCGTTGGGCTTGTGTCGTTCAGCACTTTCACCTCTTCCGGTAGCTCCACAACCTGCTTCTTTCTTTCGCTTCTGCATTGTAATACCATAGTAGCCTGGGATACTATTGTCGCCACTCCTCAGGGAGTTGGGAATTTCATTATCCCATGAATGGTCGAAGGGATTGCCCTAAGCTGTCTTAAGCCGGGACGACCTAATATGATGTTATAGGGTGAAGGTGCTGGGATGACCGTGAATTTCATAATTGCCCTTTGGCATCTCCCATTTCCCCTAAAGCACACATCAAGCTTGATTTTCCCCAGCGGTTTGACTTGCTCCCCCGAGAACCCGAACACTGTGGTTTGCGTTTCTACTAACCTTGCTTGGATTGCCGGATGCAGCATGTTGAAGCAATGCTCAAACATAATTTCGATTGAAGCCCCTTCGTCTATATGTATCCTTCGGACCAGATATCCTTCCACCTCTGCTTCAACTACCAAGGGTTCTTTTGATAGGTCCCGCGCGGGCACCGGTGGAAAGGTTATGGGGACATTCATCCACCCTTCATCCCTCATTGTTGTTTTCCGTTTCCTACCTAGTGGATGACTTTGGACCATGTTTATTACTTTTGCTTTCTGTGGACCGTTGTTTCGCTGGTTTCCTTTTCCTCTCTGCCTCACGTCTTTTATCAAGTGGTTTAGTTTGCCTGACTCTAGGGCCATCTCCAATTGTCGTTTTAAGTGGAAGCAATCGTTCGTGCTGTGTCCTTTTTCGTTGTGATAGTCACAATACCTGTTCAGGTTTTCTTTGCTGGGTGCTCCGACTAGCGGTGCCGGCTGAGGTAGTTTTAACTGATGTTCCGTTGCCAGGATCTCCTGAGGGGTGATTGATAACGAATCTAAGGTTAATACTGCCCTGGGCCGGTGCAACTCCTGGTTGGGGCGCTGTGGCGCCATATATGGTGCGTGGCGGTCTGGCATTCTAGCAACGAACCTGTGTTCTGATCTACGCCGGTTGTTTCCGTGAGGAAACCGTTGGCTTCGGTCGTTCCGTTGTACCCATTGCCCCGGGGCGTCCCTTCGCTGGAATTCTCCTCTAGGTAGTTCCGTGTTACGGTACGCCTCTTCCGACCGTAGGTAATCATCCACCCTCTTTAACATTTCATCTACCGTTTTGGGTATGCTGTCGGAGAAGCGCTTTGCTAACTCCGGACACTTGTGAGAGCTCATGAAAGATGAGACTTGCATTAGTTCCGGCACGTTGGGGATAGCATTGGATTCACTCACCCACCTTTCCTTGAAATGGGCTAGAGTTTCGTTGGCTTTTCTGGTTATTTTTGAAATTTCTGTCGGATCTTTATCGCATGCCTTGAGCATTCCAAACCTATTCAGGAATTTTTCTTGCAGACTGCCCCAGTTATCGATACTACCCGACGGTAGTTTGTCAAACCACGCCCTTGCTTTGCCGTCAAGAGTTTGCTGGAACATCCTGCACCACACAGGCATTGGCCATTCTCCTTGGTTTCCTGCCCCCACAAAGCGGCCTATATGGTCCTCCGGGTCGCCCGTCCCGTCATATGTCTTGACATTCGTTGGCATCCTGTGGCCTGGTGATGAAAATTCGACAATTCTTCTGGTAAAGGGGCATTTTAGTATTTCCTTGAATGGTTTGCTCAAATCTTCCTCGTCCATCTTTGCCTTTCCCTTCCCATTGTCTTGAACTTCGTCGTCGCTGACGTCATGGGAGTCCTCGAAATCGAGCAGCATAGGTTTGATGAGATTTCGGTTGTTTGGTTCTTTCAGAAGCTCCTTGAGAGCCGATATGTGTCCTTCAATGATGTTTTTGTTATTTTGGTTTGAGGTGGAAGGAGTGATTGGTTCGGGACCTGCCATTCTAGGACACTTAGGCAAGTTGAATAACGGGTCACACGAATGGCGCCAATTTGTTGATGCAAAGATCCGCTAGGAAGGATTGTCGTTGCCCTCCAGTGGATTCTTGATGCCTCAGCAAGCCTGTCGAGAAAACAACACGCGTTAGCCTCGCCCTGGGTTTTGTCCCAAGACCAAGCTCCGGCGTGAGAGTAAGTATTTCGTGTTGTAATCCGTTGGACAAAATATATGTGTAGTAAATGTGATGGCTTGCATTGAATGTGCTTGGGGTGTTTATACTACCCCAAGTACTGTAGAATGATTACTGTTTCTGACACATGGGAAACAACCCGCCGAACTACTGTGTGCTTTTGTCAGGCGACGCCCCCACTTGAAAGACAGGTTTCCCCAAATCCCGGACCAGTCAGCAGGCGTGTGGTTCTGGCTAAGGACCGCTGGTTAATAGAGGATACCTGGATAATAGGGTGTATTGGCCTTTCCCGATGCTTCATCTTTATCTAGTGATGAGTCAGCCCTGGTGAGAATGTAGCGTTGGCTGAATGTAGGCCGATGGGTAGTCCCCAGCGGACCAAACCCAGCGGTCACATACACGAACAAAGGACATGGGAGAGGCGGATGTTATCTTTGGTATAAGGATTAAACATAAAAGTAATGGAATAACAATTTCTCAGTCTCGTTATATTGAGAATGTACTGAAGAAATTCAATTACTTTGATTGTACTCCTATGGATACAAGTGAGAAGTTGATGCCCAATAATAGTCAGGTTGTATCTCAACTCCATTGTGGTCCAAATCTATAACACCTATTTCTATTCGCTGTGATAGTATCGCAACATTGGCAAAGGCTTATAGCTAAATGTATAATGGGAAGTCTAGACACTTAGGTGGTAGGCATAACATGATTCGTGAGTTTATCATGAATAGGGTTGTATCTATAGAGTTTGTGAAGTCTCAACAAAACTTAGTTGATCACTTGACGAAGGGATTGGTTAGAGACTTGGTTTTAAAGTTTGCTGAATGGATGGGTTTAAAGTCCAACTTAGTCACTGAATGCTAGGACACTCAACTCCCTCCTGAGAAAACTTAGGAGCTGAGTTCAATGTGGAAAGTTGAACGTTTAATGAACTGAAGCACGTGTTTTACAATCATCCCAAATATGTGCTTAGAACCTGCTAAAAAGGAGGATGAAGTCTTTACTTCTCAATGGTTAATTTCTTTGAAAAAGTGCTTGGCAAGAGCATGAATAAAAAAGAACCACCTATATGAATGTTGAGGTCTTTCCGCTTCAGGGAGCTTTAGACTTTTAGCTCTTACAACATTTATGAATTGGATATGGACACATGGCTTGTATAGTGTTTTAGTGTTTGAAAACTTGTGTGTATTTTATTTTCATGTATTCAAATGGGTTGAAGGGTTCAATTCTTAGAACACTCTGATTCTCGAATATTTGAACGTGTAATGTACTAAGATGAAAATTCAATCCTTAGGATATTTTTCGTTTATGCATATGTTTTGTTTTATGTTTAAGTTTCATGCAAAAAAAAATTGTACTAAATTGAGGAGGATTGTTGAAAATTTAGTGCAATTGTAGAAATCGGGTCATACTTGGAAATGGATTTGGAGGTACGGAGTGTACACCCATCAAGTCACTAATTCTCCCTAACTATTTTAGTGGTTAGATTAATGACTATTAAATGGGCGGTTTCAACATCAAATGTTTGTAACCACATTCACCTATTAAATGGCGGTTTTAACATTAACTCAATGACTATGATTATGGTATTGTAACCACTATACATTCATGGAGGAGGTTATGAGATTAATTGGTCGATTAATGCTCATAACTGCTTGTGGCCAGGAGTTACAAACTCTTTTGTTTAAGAGTTTTCATCCTTATAAATTGAGAGTAACACTTGCATAGAAAATACACAGAAACATAAACACTTAAAGGCAAAAGGGTTCTAGAATTATGACTCATTCAAGAATAACATTTGACCTTATCCTAAAGAGATATTTATGATACCCAGTCATTAGGGTCGAATATTTTCTTTTAGAAAGTGATTACATGATTCCATTTGATATCCAATTACCATTGATTATCTCCACCCTATTATAGGAACTGCACAATCAACAAATCTCACAATGTAGACTAAATCCGACTAATTATTATTTCATCACCCAAAAAGGTGTATGCTAACGAAAGTAATTTCAACTCGAATTCAGACCTGATTTCGTCCATTCGGACGGATTAGAGTTATCAAAAAGTGGGAAAACAGTTAAGAAACGAAGAACAATTGAAATTTATTCAAGAACTCAAGTTGCAAGAGAGAAAAGAAGGAATTGAGAAATTATGCAAAAGCTAACAAAATAATGAATCATATAAATTGAATCAAGGGAATATGAGTGTCTCACATAAGTTATTGAGTCTTGAGATTATTAACAGTCCGAAATAAATTTAATTAGGCCTCAATTCATGTAACTTGTGTGATTTTACTAGGAATACCAAATAACCCTTAGACGTATAAAATTTTATAATTTAACACCCTTAAAGTTTGATGTGCGGTCGCAGAAAAAAATGGCCCGAAGGGAAAAAATGTTAAAGACTGAGGCCCCAAGAGCCTGTAAGCGGCGGGGCCGTTGGCTACCGGTCGAAGAGAATTGCTTGCAATTGTTATGTGGCCGTTTCGAAGATTATAATGTCGGAAGGTCACAAAAGCATGCACGTTTGGTATGGGTTGTTGAACGAGTTCAATTCCGAAAAAAAAATTTCAAAACCGTTACGATGGATATGTTGCCTAGTAAATGGAACGTTGAATGCCAATTGCCAAAATGTTCAACGCCGCGTACAAACGGGCCAACGTCTTAGGGGAAAAAGTGGCGAAAAACGATGTGGATTATTTGAACGGGCTCAAAGTATTTACCGTGACGAGATAGAGGCGCTCCGCGCTCGCCTGCGCCTCAAGAAGATGCTTGGGCCGTTTTGAGATTCCACCCGAAATGGGACGTACCAGAACAAGTTGACTTAACTGGAGACGCCACCGGGGCTAGCCAGGAGGATCTATTCAGTCACGATGCACGACCACGTCCGCCCGGCAAACAACGGCCCGCCAAGAAAAGCAAATCCGACGCAACGGCGAGCACCGGTGGAAGTAGCGCGTCGACCCAATTCGGGGAGCTAATGGAGCTGGAGCTTCGTCTGAAACGGGAAGCCGCCGGAATGGTGCTTTCGAAGCTCAAGCCGAAAAAGACCGCACACTATGCGGTTGGAGGATAGCTTGAGGTTTCTAGCTACTAGCACAAGTGTTTGGACGAAGACGACGCCTATTGGATCAAGAAAGCATAAAAAAATGATCAAAAACAAAAATGAAAAATGATTTTGGATGACGAGGCGTACGGAAGACGGAAGAGAGTAGTTTTTTGTTCAATTATTCGTAATGTATTTTTTTTTCGTAATGTTTTTTTATTTCGTAATGTTTTTTTTTAATTTCGTAATGTTTTTTTATTTCGTAATGTATTTTTTTTTTAATTTCGTAATGTGTTTTTTTTAATGTAATTTGTATGTTTAATTATGAATGAAATAGTTAGTTTGTTAAAAGAATGAAATAATTGTTTATGGGGTTTTATGAAAATAAAGAGGTGAGTGGTGTTATTTGGTGTTATGATTAGGGGAGTGGTGTTGGTGTTGGTGTTATGCTGATGTGGCGCTGACGTGGCAGCAAAAACTTGGTGTTGCCAAGTTATGATACATGGGGCTCTAACACTTGCATAGAAAATACACAGAAACATAAACACTTAAAGGCAAAAGGGTTCTAGAATTATGACTCATTCAAGAATAACATTTGGTCTTATCTCAAAGAGATATTCATGATACCCAGCCATTAGGGTCGAATAGTTTCTTTTAAAAAGTGATTGCATGATTCCATTTGATATCCGATTATCTCCATCCTATTATAGGAACTACACAATCCGACTAATTATTATTTCATCACCCAAAAAGGTGTATGCTAACGAAAGTAATTTCAACTGGAATTCAGACCTGATTTCGTCCGTTCGGACGGATTAGAGTTATCAAAAAGTGGGAAAACAGTTAACGAAGAACAATCGAAATTTATTCAAGAACTCAAGTTACAAGAGAGAAAAGAAGGAATTTAGAAATTATGCAAAATAATGAATCATATAAATTGAATCAACAAGGGAAAATGAGTGTCTCACATAAGTTATTGAGTCTTGAGATTATTAACAGTCCGAAATAAATTTAATTAGGCCTCAATTCATGTAACTTATGTGATTTTACTAGGAATACCAAATAACCCTTAGACGTATAAAATTTTATAATTTAACACCCTTAAAGTTTTAATATTATAACAAACGTCATAATACTCTTTATTTTACTCCGATTCCATACACGTACCCATACCTATCGCACCATGTCTCTTCACTATCAATGCTTAAAGTATTTGACATAGGTAGATAACCTAACATATCAGTTTGGCTAATGTGTTGGAATTTAGCGGTTTACTTTAAGGCTCATAATGACGTTATACGAGTCTATGAGAAGAAAAAAACGAGTTCCATCACACGTTAAGATGATGAAAAGAAACGACCATCAGATTTTAACTCAAAGACCGCTAGAACCGATCAACTTGGTCAACCCAAATGTAACAGCCATAGCCATCCACCCTCCCACCAGAACTCTAAAACAAGACTTCACCACAGGAGCCTTTCCTAGAAAAGCTCCAATCCACCCAAAAACCACAAGTGCAACAGTTACTGCAGCAACCACCACAGCTAGCCTCACCTCACGACTCACGATAAAAGTAGCAGCAACTAATGGCACCATAGCCCCAATAGTAAATGAAACAGCAGATGCTGCAGCCGCTTGAAAGGGATTTGGCAGTTGGTCATTCTGACTTTCTTTATTACTTGCCCCATTTCTTTTCATCTGGGATACCTCTACATCAAGCTGAGAGGACACGGACACATATTCACCTATTGCCATGCTACATGCACCTGCAACTAGACCAGCAAAACCCGTTAGAATCATGTCTTTGATACCATGTTTAACGGCTCCAACTCCCATCATTAATGATGCAACGGAAACTAAACCATCGTTGGCTCCGAGGACAGCTGCACGAAGCCACTGTCCCCTTTGTGAGTAGTCAATAACTTCATCTACTGATTTGTTTTCAGGAATTGGAACGGTGACATCATTTTGTGAAGCCATATTCACTGATTAAGAGGGGTTGTTATGAAAATGAAAATACCTTGCATGTGAAAGATACATAACCTCGTTAAAGGTATATATATAGGCACTTTAATTACATGCCTTTATGGTCACACCAAATGTGCAAATTAAAGGGCCACATCAATGTGATTAAGCACACCTTGTTTTGTTACTTCCCTTTTTCTCTCATATGTTTGTGGAGGTTAAAGGTATATTTCCCTTGCTTTATCCACTAATTTCTACTTTTTCACATAACTTGTAAAAAGTCGTAATGATTGCCTGAAAATTGTTTATCAAAGGATTATTGCCAAAAACCAGATATCAAAGATTATTTATCACCAACAGTACAAAGTTCTTGTTCATCAGAATATATACAGCCAAACTTTAGCTGCACTGATCTAAAGAAGCAATCTAAATGTTTTGGCAAAACCGCTAAAGAACATATTCAAAGCTAGAATGATTCGAGATTATAATCCTAACAGAACCTTTATGGAGAATAGGACTACTAATTCACCGTGTCTCGGAATACCAAAGCATACTAGACAAGGACACAACAAATCACAAGGTGGAGCATGTGTAGGATAGCACTTGCATAAAGATATGTTGGGATAGATCTGGGGTATCTAATACCATGTTCATTGAAGTTTATTGATTAACCATCTAAGAGGATTGTGAATCTACACGACTGTTACTATCTGCCCAATATGCACTCTGAAACAGTGTCTCAGAACAATATAAAACTGAAATAGAGTGCAGTCCAAATGTAATGAAAGATGATGAAAGGAGTGTAAAATCCACATCGCCCCACAACACAAAGATGAGTTGAAAAATAAGGCTCCTCTGACATTGAATTGTTATACAAACGCTTATTCTCAGGCAAAAATTAAACAGTGGCATTGCATATAAGTGTATTTCATTCATATCAATATACTTATCACAAATACAGACATCCAACAAAAATTAGTGCTGATGGCAAAACCTTTGTCAGGAAACCTGCATCCGCGGAGCAATTCTTGGTGTGAATATAACTTTTTCATTAATATTGAACATGTTAATCTCGTATATGTTCATGTTCCTTACACTGGTTGAAAGATTTACATTCTCTTTGAAGTAAACTTGTTTTTTTTACGGTTTCCTATCCAGGATAATATATTTTAATGCAGAGCTTGGCCATTCAAAACAAAATACCATCTAGCAGAATAACTTTGTGTGCATGAAAGGGCTTTTATTCAAAAATGGCAGTTTTGCAATTATTTTTCTAACCTGCTGTTTAGGCTGCCTCCTGCTCAATCAAATTTATCAGCAGATAATTGACAGTTAGAAATAAAACAGTGAGTGTCATGAAGAACACTTCTCGTGTTCAGTATTCCCTGTTTAGTATTCTGTCGCCATCATAGTGGAGAGGTGATCAAGAGGAAGACATTATAAGATACTCATATTGGCTTGTTATAAAGAAAAGAAATGAGTGTTCAGTCTACAACAAGGTAGGATGAATCAGGGTTTCAAAATAATTAAAGACTGGCATCCCACACGGCAGCTACGACCCAGTCGATATAGAAGTTTGTAGTCCACAACTAGTGAAAAGATGAGTTTAAAACTATAGGAGTGTGGAATTCGTACTACCCACGCCATAAAGATGAATTAGAAAAGGAGAAGGCTCTGGCAGGACACAAACTATACGTTGTTAAAATTTCAAAAATAAAAAACAATAAAAATTAGAGAATTATAAACATAAAAATAAAAATTGGTCTGCTCTCGAGACACGTCCATCACATCAAAACGATGCTTAACTTAACCATAGGTCAATAACCCAATATGAAGCAGTAGTATGGAAATGCTACCTTTATTTTGATTATGAAAACACTATCCATGTATATATTCCATATATACCTTAGAAATCAAGTCTAACAAGCTCTTTCTCTAGTTATTGATCTACTTAGCAAACAAATACATTCAGGCAACACAATAAAGCAGTATACCACTTGGGTAAAATAGTACTATATATACTTTAAACAATCTTCAAATTCACAAATACTTGTGAAAATCTTTATAAAAGAGAACTGGAATACAGACAAAGTTCAAATACCACTATAATCATGTTACAGTCAGCAGATAACTATAATCTTGCGTAACACTACAACCCAGCAGAGCCTATCCACTTGGTTAGCCCAAAAGTAATACCCATAGCTATCCACCCTCCAACCAGAATCCTAACAGAAGACTTTACCACCGGCGTCTTCCCTAAAACAGCTCCAATCCACCCAAAAACAACAAGCGCCAAGCTCACTGTGGCTACTACCACACCCAGCCTAACCTTGTGATCCACTACAAAAGCAGCAGCAAGTAAGGGCATGATTGCACCTACCATAAAGGCAAGGGCAGATGCTACAGCAGCCTGTATGGGATTAGGCAGTGCTTCCTTTTCAATTATGTTATCTCTCTTCATCTGAGCGACCTCAACATCTCGTTGGGAGTAAACTGAAACAAATTCACCAATAGCCATACTGCATGCACCAGCAACTAAACCAGCAAAGCCTGTAATAATCATGACTCTAACGTCTTGTTTAACAGCTCCAATACCCATCATCAAAGATGCAACTGAAACTAAACCATCAGTGGCTCCGAGAACAGCAGCACGCAGCCACTGTCCCCTCTGTGAGTAGTCAACGTCTTCTTCAATAGATACTTGACCATGCTCAGATCTATCTTCACATACAGGAATGCATAGATCGGTTTTCGCAGCCATGCTATTGAAAGCAGAAAGGATGATGTTATGTCACAAAGATCGACAATGAACTAAGACAAGAACTAGAGATGCCTGTGAAAGATAGAGTCCCCCATCCTATGGGTTATATATAGTGTGCATGTATACGTCTGATACAATGATCAATGTATAGATGGTGTAAAGTAAAAGATAGTGTGTCATCCACTAGACACCGATAATGATCTTTAGATAAAGTATTCAATACAGAACTCGGACAAAATCATCTTCTTTTCTTTGAATTCAAGGCTTGTGGATACACGCAACGGCCACCATGCCATAGACATTTTCATCCGAAAAATACCAAATCCCATCTCACGAACCATCACTAAAAAGATAATTATATACAAGGACTAAGAAGAGTAGAATCTACACGGAAGCAAACTATGTGCAATTTTTCTTTGATAAACAAAAGAGTAGGCTCTTTGTGAGATATGTTAACCACCTTGCCACAAGTCCATAACTACTACTGATAAAACTTTATCCAGGCTAAATAACCCTGGGGTGACTTTTAGCTTCTAAAAAGCATCAATAGTCGTCATCTGTGACCAATTAGTACATATCTAAATTGGTACTTGTAGTATATGTCCCATGGCTCTCGCAAATGCCCAAAGCAAATCATGAAAGATTAATGGATATGTGCTTAGGATATGATGTTAGAAGGTGCGTAATGCAAGTTGCAAGTTTATATATTATTAAAGACCATGAAATTCAAACCATATACACTGACTGGATGAACTGTAGAAAGTGATAATTCGTTTTTCCTACAGACACTTGATCATGCTTTCTATCAGAATTGTTTTCAGGAATTGAAATGTTAAGGACTAAGGTCATTATGTATAGTCATCATAATCAAAGAAACGAGAAAAGTTATATGAAAGAAGTGCAAAAAGTAGCAGTCATGAAATTCAACCCTGTTATAGTTGGTACTTTATCTGCCTTTTTAGTCAAAAATGTTTATATGTAGTGGTACACCTATGCGCAAGGGTGACTCATCAATAACCAGAACCTATTTTCTTTCTAACCTTTTAGTGTTTACATGAGTGTTTGTGATGGCGGTGATAGTGTGGTACCTTGTATTTTATTTCTTCATCCATAGATTCCTATATTTTTGTTGATGAAGTTGTAAAAATTCCAACTAATACCTTGAAAGGCTCGTTGAAAGAGCAATGTAGTAGGCCAAACTATTAAAACTCTAATACTCCAAACGAGACCTTTAGTGTTGATAAACTCAATATGGGGGCAAGTCAATTCCATTTGTGTGAAATGACAGACCAATTTGAGTAACTTTATTGATGATAATAGGTCAAACATGTAGATTTTTAGAGAGGATTACTAAAAGAAATACAGGTCAAACAGCTTAAAAGTCGCCCAAGTTATATCTAAACCTCCAGAAATATTATACTTAAAAAAGATTGCATTATATTTAATTTAAAAAGTGAAATAAAAGTGTGTGGGGCAACCCAACCCGTTATGACACATGGCATTTACCAGTGTTGTAAATATCGCTCGGCGGTACCTCGGCGGTCGACCCCCTTTAAGCGATATATCGGTCTTGGCGGCGATATATCGGTTTCTTGGCGGAGACCCTAAATTATAAAGGAATTCTGCAAAATATATATATATTTAATAAGTTTTTTAATATTCTTATTATTTTTAACTATATATCTTATGTATATGTTGTAAAATATACATTATGTGTGGTTTTAATTCAGTTTTGTATACTTTTATTAAATCACGATCAAGAAAATCAGAATACCAAAAAAAAAAAAAAAAAACCCAAAAATCGGCCGATTTTGACCGATTTTGACCGATTTTGACCAAAACCGATTTTTTACCGATAAGTGAAAAAACGTATCGGTTGACCACCGATAAGCGATATATCAGTGATATATCGGCCGCCAAGGCCGATATTTACAACACTGGCATTTACCCATTTTAATCCAAACGAATTTTCACCTATTATTCAATGCCGACTCTAGATACCTACAGCACCATATCCTTAATGATGATCACAATCAAAAAATTAATGTTGGTTTTACTTGAGATAGTCCATCTGAAAATGTTCAAAAAGAAAATTACAAGTAAAGTAAAAGAGGTAACTAGCTAAGTAAGGTTTGTTAGAGCATTTAATGGCTAGCTGGTGCCCTCAAATTATATATGCACGAATACAAGGGAAAAAAGGTATTTTTGACATGACGGACAAAGCTCGTTGAAGAGCTTAGTAGGTTTGGATCTACTAAAGCCATTCCTAACCAACAGCGGAACAGAAACAGTATAACTGCATATTTTGTTACCACTTTTGGTAGTCTTTTCTAGTGTGAAACTACATATTTGTGACCACTTTTCATAGTCTTCTCTTTTTTGTAAAACCCTAACAAGATTTGGTGTTCTTCTCTGTTGCTTAAACATGACCACAGTCGTACTCCAAACCAAAAGTCCTTCAATGACACTTTATCCATCATATCTAGAATGTCGTCCGTCCTCCTGTGTACGAACATCTAAGCGAATGGCATCAGCATTAATTCCTCTAACTAGCTCAACATTGTCTTTGACTTCTCTAAATTTGTTGCTAAATTAGTATTTGACCTTTTGAGTTGTGGGATATATCAACCAAGCAGAACACTCACTTATTAGCGGCTTCGTTAAGCGAAAACATCCCACATCTCCACTACTTCCTATGAATTCCGCCGTGATGCGGAGAGAAGAATAAGAGTCATAAGAGGAAGGTTTTGGGACAATTTAGACGAAGAAGATGCTGGCGACACTAGAATACAAGACAATACTTGATAACTAAGGGTCTATCAATACAAGTTTAACAACCACTATAATTAAGGATAGTACAACCCACAGAAGAAAACTTGTTTAATTTATATCTCCAAGTTGATGCAGAAGAGAAAATATCAAATGACTAGTTTTAATCGATATCTCTGCAAGAATTTAATAGTTTCAGATCAATCAAACCTGCTCTGAAAGAACAAGTTTTGGAAGGCATAAAGTATTTAGGTGAAGAAAGTTCACCGTTAGAAATAAACCAATGAGTCATGTGAGAAGAAAGAAATGGCAGCACATGACACCTTTAGATGGCCTCTTGAGAAATTATGCATGTTATAAAGAAATAGAAATGAGTATGCAGAAGTTTAAAGACTGTGGAATCCACGAGTGCCGCAATCAGTTTGAAATTACAAGGAAAAAAAATGATAATTCAGTACAATAATAGACTGAAATGAAGTGTGCAGTCCAAGCGGTAGAAAGATCAATCAATTTATTGAAATGTGTGTAGATCTTTTCATAGACTGGTGGACAGTTTAGCGAAGTTCAAGAGTTGCTATTCATCATGGTTCAGGCCTTCAGGGTAGGATGGATTATTTTATGGTACCTTATGAGTTTCCTGTACTTTATGTAAGTTCAGGGGTGTATGTAATTCATAATCTTGCAAGCGTTTTAGTGGCAATGAGCGCAGATTCAGTATCCTGCCCATCTGCTTATCTGCTATAGAAAGATCAAATCTCACATGAAAAATTCTTGTTCTTATACGGTTTATTAATACATTGATCATAGTTAATGGTTTCAAATTATATAGCGTGGTCCCGTATCTTATATGAAAAGCAAGATATACCATGGTCCTGTTTACATATTAAATTTTAGTGCTACAGTACATCTCCTAAATATAGAGCAGTGAACCTCCAAACAAGCATAAACTATTTCCTGGTTTGGATGTCTGATGAATATTGTAGCATTTCTTGTTTCAGAAACGAGAGTATGCACAGTGTCATCATTACTGCTTAAATACTGTTAATTTTGGTCCACAAAGTTCTTATACCTTATTATTATCACATGGCATATAATGTAAAAGAAATAGCTTAGAAAGAAGGTACTTGAGGCGAGGGAGTATAAATCAGCGAGTCAGGGAATAAAAAATAAAATAAAAACATCAACTGTTGTCGGCATCAAACAAATCCCAAAAACGGAAATACCCGAGTCAATCATATCCAACCTAACCGCCCCCGAAGCAAACCTTCTCTCATGTGTAGCCTTTAGCAGACTTCAATCCATAGAGGACCCACCAACTCCACGTTCATTGCAATGTATTGTTGGATCCTGAATATTATTTTATGCAGCCACGAATGCTAGCGGGGAAGTCTTTACCCGAAAGGTTTCTAGGAATTTTGGGTCTTACCGGCAATTTACCTTGCCTTTTAATCATAATACTTTTGTCAAATAAAGTCTCAAGTGCTAAACACCCGCAAATATACCAAAGTTCTGTATAGAGTACAAAGATGGGAAATCAACCGATCAAATCAACTAGATACGGGTTTCAAATCAAACAATTAACTCAATCAGATACATGTTTGAGAAAACAACTTCAAGTGCATGAAGAGATTGTGAATTGTCTGCTATAACTCTAATTAGTTAAATTAAATAATTATCAAAATTGTTTATAAATATAATCCACATAAAACTTGATCAGATAAAACGCCCATATAATAATCCTTCCAAATTATTAGAGTGTAAGGCAGTGAGTCCAGACTTATGTTTGCATGCTCGCTACAAACCTATTAGGTACCGAGCATTCTGCAACCATTCACTAAGTTCGCCATGGGTCATACCAAGATAAAAGAAAACATATGTGGTACTACATTACCAAGATGCGAACTATTATACAAAAGCAGTCCAATCTAAACTTAAAGTTCAGCAATCAGTAGCCACTCAATATCGCCTTACAAAACGAACACGAGTACATTTTATAAGTAACCTACATGAAGCTAAAAGACCAACAAGGCACAAAACAAGAACCTTGGGTCTAGCTTCTCTTAGAGAGCATACTTCATCAAAGAGATTGTAATTTGGATAACAATTCACCATAGCTTAGAAAAATATAAAAACACATACAAGGAGGCAAACATCAAAAAAATAAAACCCATCTGTCATTTCTAGAAACCGAAAATATCCACATTTGTAGAGAAGCTTTACATCAAGTACACAGAAATTGAACACAAACACTTACAGATACATGAACAAGACTGGAGCTCGTATCGGATGAAGTTGTGGATTCGCTGTGACGGTTTGAAGGTCATGCTGAAGAAATCTCCTCACTTTTGCAACTAAATCCTCCCTTGGATCTTAATCTCTTGTATTTCAACAAAAACCGGTCACCATTATCGTCACATTTATCAAAAACTTCATAACATTCATTGCCACTTCCAATATCCCTTGTATCACTCGTACCTTCAGTTTTCATATCAGAAGAATCCATACAAGAACCACAATCAGAATCTCTAACAAAAACCGAAGGCCTAGGTGTACCTTTACCAATTCTCTGGTATTTCAAAACATATCGATCACACTCCATATCAACCCTCTCCCCATCAATTTCAACGAACTCGTCATTTATGCAGTTCTCCGAACTCGACCCACAATTAGAAACCTTCAAACCAGCATCAATTTCGTTACTTCCCGAACGCTTTCTAGTGTAACACATCAACGGCCCTTTCCCTTTCCATTTCCCTTTTCCACATCTTCTAGTATAACAAATCACCGACCCATTCTTCCTACCCTTCCTTCTTGAATAACACGCCATCTCACCCTCATCCCCTCTAACCAAACTCATCAAACACCCATACCTCCCTATCCTCGGCGAACTATTAATCGCTCTATGCAACATAATCGCCAACTCCACATCCCCCTTCCCTTTCCCACTCCCAACCACATCCAACGCACTTTTCGCCATAACAACCTTACTTTTCGCCAACTCAGCTTTACTTTTCGCCACACTCGCTTTCTGTATCGCATTCTCACTCGCTCTCACCGCACAAACTACCTTCCTCTTCACCTCATCCCTCAACACCTCATTCCTCTTCCTAATCCTACTTTTCCTAAAACTAGCCGAACGCGCAACCGCATCAGGTACCCAACAATCGACACATTCTGCAAACCCTAACCCTACACATTCTCTATGCATACTATGATCACATTTAGTACATTTTACGCTATCGTTAATATCGTTTTTTACGCTACGAAAACAATAAGTACAAATGGTATTAGACTTAACTAGACTAGTACATTTTCTACAAAGCAATACAATGCGCCAAATACTTTCTAATGGTTGAAGGCGGTTTTTCGGGTTAGTAGGATTAGTATGTTTATTGCAGCTGTGGCAATCGGATAAATTCGGCAAGTTTCGGGTTTTTTTGGGAGATGAATCGGATGAGTCTGGTGAGGATGTGGTGGTGTTTGGAGTTGGGTTTTGGTTTGGGGTTGTTAAGAGGAGTTTACGTGGCTTGTGATTGTTGTTTTGAATTTGGTTCATTTTGGTTGGATTGAATTGATAAGTTTTCTAGGGTTTGTTTTCTGGTGTGGAATTGAAAGTGAGATTTGTGGAAAGAGGGGATTTGGGTTTTTAGGTAAACGGTTTATGTTGGTGAAGCGGTAAGAGGGGAGTGAGTGGTGGTGTTATGGGCTTCGTGTCGCGCGAGATTGAGCCATGGCGCACCACCAAACACTCTTGCGTTGATAATTTTTTTTTTTTTTTTTAAAAATAGTCGTTTGGAGCCGTTGGGGAGGGCGGATATTTGAAAAAAAATACCTTTAAAATTTTATTTTTACCCCGTTAAAAATCTTATAAATACCCCTCTTATATTTTATAACTTCACACATAATTTCTATATCAATTCTCTCATCTTTCACTCAAATAAAATGTATATCTCAAACAGAATTTGGTGATTTCCGGTATGCTTACCGAACCTAACCAACCATATTCGGTTGGTTTCGGTCTTCGAATGCCGGGGGTTCCACTCACCTTCATTCACTCCAAATGCATAATATCTATCAATAAATTTCCAACATATAGATTCTAATCAAGCAATATGAACTAATTGTTGTTCTATTTCCACCAAATTTAAAATGACCAAATGCAATTATGAAACATAACAACAAACAATCGAACCAATACCACCACTCCCAACCACATTTGACGAGCAACAATCTCTACCTCATAGTTGACGAAACCAAGAAGAGAAGATGAACCGCTTCAACTCCGACTGACGAAGACTAAACGCTAGTCGTATGATGTCATCTTTTGGGTCAAGATAAAAGAAACAAAGGAAAGATATGGATGATTTAGACAATGAACCAAGTAGCGACGAATTCGACAATGCGTGGACCCAATCCGAAAGACCGTTAGATTGCTAGTTGCTTTGGCTGGTAGGATGTTTCCATTCAAATTTCGAGGATTCCAAAACCAGGTTGTGATCAAAAAGTTGTGACTTTTTGATACAATAATCATAGATGGTGTTCAATCAAGAAGCTAAAAAATAGGCCTTCCCAATAGCGTACACAAGAACATGTTGACTGGACAAGTGGACTTCAATGAATGTCCGGTTATAAAGTTTAACAAATTGTTTGATATGGTAAAACGCTTGCTCATAGTGGGCTGGGAGAAACGCATGTAGAAACCATCTATGGCCGAGGGTACTACTGGCACTCTACAATTGTATGTTGAAAACCATCGTCAGGTGGGGAGTGTAAGCCACCGGGGCCGGTGTTACTATGGAATTTGTTGGAAGATAGGCACAAGTTGAAAAATCAACCCGAATTCGATTGTGATATCGAGAAGTCCGTTCTTCGGGTGTATCTTATTGTTACGTTTATGACTTTGGTCCGGTATCCGACAAGAAACGGACCTATTTTGTGATGATGATGAGTTTCCTCCGGCCACCCGGATGGTTTGCACCGTAATTGCTAAAGTCAACGTCTCCCTGGTTTCTAACCTCGACAGCTCAGCTACTGGATTCAATAAACTCGGTCGCCTTATACGGAGAGTTCATGGCGCGAACGGGACAAATTAATCGAACTCCTAGACCTGCCTGCATAGGGCCAAAATGCTAAGTGCTCTCGCATAGTTTGTAGAGGCGGATGACCGAAGACGGTTGATTCAGCTCAAAAATGATTGCGCAATGAGGATCATGAAAGTCTCCAAATCGACACAATAAGCGGGCATGGATCAACACCGTAACTACGCCGGTATCATCAACAGCCCCAAATGAAGCAGCTATCCCGAGATAGAGAATATCTACAACCAACTCTATCTGACTGACAGCCTTGTTAAAATTTATGTTGTTTTTTAAATTATGTCTTTTAATTTATGCATTTTAATTTATGTCTTTTAATTTATGTATTTTTTTTAATGTAATGTTTTAATTTTAATGAATTTTATTTTAGTTTAATAAGTTTATTTAAATAATAGTTAATTAAAAAAAATTAAAAAAAAGTTTGGCACCAGAATTCTGGTGCCAAACCAATGCCACTGAATTCTGGTGTCATAGCATTTCTAGTGCCAAACTCTATTTTGCTGACGTGGCACCACTTTTTGAGTTTGGCACGATCGCTCCCCGTCAATTAACAAATCGTGTTTATGAAGTGTTGTCTAGTGTGATTCCAAAATTGTTCATTAGGCAATAAACAAATGATTGGTTTTTAAAGCAACCCCAAAACTGTGTTAGTCGGTACAAAAAATATTATAGAGAAATGCATTTTACTATAAAATTGCGAATATAAACTACTATTACTATACTATATCAAAGGGCAGTATACTTTTGAAAATTGCAACACCAATTTTATATTAACAAAATAACATTGGTAATGGTGAGTTGAACAATACTAACGGTCGTTATATAACGACCGTTGAATTTTTTTTAATTTTTTTAACTTTTACATTAAAAAAAATAGGACTAGCTTTGCAACGGACCGATAACTCGGGGACTATTTCTGTAAATATTTTATCGACAATTTACAAAAATAGCCCTTGGGGTTACCAGTCCGTTTCAGAGTTAGTCCCTCACGCTCTGCGGTGAAACACGGGTTGCAAACCTCGTTATTTCCTATACAGTAACACACGAATATATAATGAACGTTTATCGCCTTCATGCAAGAGACTCAAAGATTTATATAATGAACTTATATCTAGTTGTAAGATACAAGTTATATGAACTTTTCAAATATATAATAAACGTTTATCGCCTTCATGCAAGAGACTCAAAGATTTATATAATGAACTTATATCTAGTTGTAAGATATAAGTTATATGAACTTTTCAAGTATATAATTTCAATATTGCATATACATATACATCTTATATTTTACTTCCGATATCACCATGATATGTGCTTCCCATTGTTGGAAGAGAAGAAAATATTACTAGTATTATTTATCTAAACACTTTAGTTTTTTAGTTGAAATATCATGGCAGCAAAGCCTGGGCAAAAGCTTAGACGTTCCAAACAACATAAAGAAAGTTAGCACTCCTAAATTTTTATTCCTCTTAACAAGTAACCTGATAACCTGATAGACCCAACCCGATAACCCGCAACCCGATAGACCCGATGTCACACCCCGCTAGAAGCGGAAACACGGGAGTGTAACAATAAGAACACAAGGTTTTCGCTTAAGAAGGTTAAAGGTACAAATTGTCAAAAACATAACATAGTACAAGTTTGGCTAAAGCTAGTACATATTCAAGATTTACTTAAAGTGATCACACATCAAATGATAGCTAGAAATATTCAGTAGTACTTTATTCTTGTTGGTGTTCTTGATAGACTCACTTAGTTCCTGAAATACATGTTAAAAAGTGTCAACTAAAAATAGTTGGTGAGTTCGTAGGTTTACGACTCGATCGGATAAGAGTAACATTTACATTTTATTTTGCAGCATGGTAATAAATGCAATCTACATGAGTCCACAACCGAACCTACCGACATGTATAAGTGCCCTTGCTAATGTCTTAACATGTAACATTAGCCCTTGATGGTAAATAAACATTCACTTAACATGTAGTTATGGCAAGGCGCGACCCGACCATGAATGGGAGCTTGTCAGACTCTGATAGTAGTATCTATATTAACCATTAGCTCAATCTATGAATTAATCGGTTGTGTAAACATGGCAGGTGTGCATTAATCTTGTCTAGTGTAATCTATATTGTGTGGCATGTGCAAAATATAACATAAACATTTTTGTAAATAAGGAAATAGTTCAAGCATGTGTTTTCCCTAAAGAGTAAAACGAAAAATGGGGCTACAAAGACTCACCTTAGCAAGCAAGGTTCGTGGATTTAAAGAGAAAACAAGGCAAGTCCTGAAGTATCGATCGTCCTAACCGGATCCTAAATCATTTAAGACACCTTAAGGACCAATGATATGTTTTATATGGATATAACTTTTAAGAAGTCAAATCACCCACTATAACTTCGCAAGTTTGTCAAATATATCCATTTTATAAGAACGTATTTATTTCTCGATATAAATACTTGTGTATTATTTTGTTTATTAATAAGTTTGTTTTGGGTGAAATAACCAATCATAAAATAAATGAAAGACATGAAGTACCCGCGCTCCACCGCGGAGGATAAGGGGCTAACTCTGAAATGGACTGATAACCCCATAGACTATTTTCGTAAATTGTCGATGAAAATATTTACGAAAATAGTCCCCGAGTTATCATTCATGTTAGGAATAAAAAGTGTCTATTAATAGATACTTAAGTGGTCTTATTTATTATGTAATAGTTTTAGTTATGTTTTACTTTTATTAGAAATGTAATAAGGTAAAAGTGAGCGAAATAATGAAAAAAGCTCACTAAACACCCTTAGTGAAGTAGAGTATGATGAATAAAGTCATAGTGTAGTCAACACTATAAATACCTTGGAAGGTAAGTAAGCTTGTCATTTGTAACTCATCGTGATGATATGTGCTGTTTTTATCGAATTCTTGATGTTACGTGATATTTAGATTGAAGTTTTGGTAAATTCGGTTGAAGTTTAATTGGATTTAGTGATTTTGTGTGCATGCGGTTGAGATTGTATACTGATAAACGCATCAAATTTTTAAAAACCGCGGAATCAAAGTTTTTGTAAAATTCGATTGGTAAAACTACTTTATTTGAGTTCTTTTAAATTCGATTGTATCCGATTTCTAGTGAATTTCAATTGCATAACTGCTTTGTCCGAGAATGTGGAATTCAATCACAAAACCGTTTTAATCGAAATTAGGAATTACGATTGCTAATTTCGATTCACTAACTGTATTTAAAATTTCGATTGTATTGGATAATTTTGATTGAGGATTGAATTTTGGTTACGGATTGAAATTCGATTGTGTTTGATAAATATGGTTGTGGGCTAAATTTTGATTACGTATTGGATTTGGAATTTCAGTTGTAGTCTAAATTTGATTGACACATTGAAATTCGGTTACGATTTTTGAATTTCGATTGAAAGTAGTAAATTCGATTGGGGTTTCAATTTCGATCAAGTTTGAATTTCGGTTGGACTTTCAATTTCGATTAAGTTTGAATTTCGGTTGGACTTCAAATTCGATTATATTGGGCTTGACATATTCTGTTATCCAGGATTCAAATCGATCAAAGAATGCCCTACTTTTGAAAACTTAATTTCCTGGAAAAAAAATTAGAGGCGCGTTGCCCCCCTGAAACACCCAACGAACTCACCGCGGAGTTCGGTCTACGGAACAGGGGGCATAAGATTGAATTAGGGTTTCATTTTAACTGGGGTTCATTTTAACTGAGCGTAATCAAATCAATAAACATCTCAAAACTCTACAGAACTTTTCATATATCGCCTTAAAGATCCTTATCAATGATTCAGATCTAAACGTTCAATAAGGACTAGTTATAGGATTTTACTTCTAAGAAATGTGGCTAGTTTTAAGATTTTACTTCAAGAAATGTCTACGGAGATAATTTTTTATCACGTATTTGAAGTTGAAGTGCAATTTCACGAATGCGTGGTCTTATCATATCTTAAAAGTCGGGTTTGGTTGGATAATGACTTTAAAGATAACTTGTTTGAGCTTATAACCAGTGTTGATTAAGACTTGACAAATCTAGCAATGTGTGATCAACAAACGCAGTAGTTGGTGCTCAATGCGCACATTTGCTATCACTTAAAGGAGTTACATTGTAGTGCTTAGTATCTTAAATATTTGAGGATTTGTCAAGAGACTTATGTCTACTTATACTTAAAGGAATGACGTTGTAGTATTCAGTATAAGTTTGGAGTCACGTGGAGAGTACAAGACATAAGACACAAGTTTAGGTAATTCTACTTCAGTCTCAAGTTTGTAATATTGGGTTTTCTCCATCAATAGTCATTACAAATAGCATATAGAATTGATAAGAGGTTGGAACTGAATTAGGCAAAGGGGAAAAGAGTAGAGATTTTTATCAGCAGTTGAATCTCACGGGATATTTTTACGCTTAACCGAACTTATGATACTTAACACATGATCGTATTATTGAATATTCAGGTGTTCAAAGATTATGATTATTTTGATAATATCGAATATAATCAGGGAGAAGAGATGTGATAAGTGTAGAATACACATATCCGTTAATACCTAAAATAACCCAATTAAACCCAAAACAGACCAAAAATGGCAAAAATATGCTTGTATTTGTGTTTTGTGTATGCAGGTACGGATATATCAAAAATCACATGAAAACAATCAAAAACGGGCAAGCACGGACACGAGAATCAGAAGAGTACAAAAAGAAGCCAAAGAATCTAAGCCAAAGCCAAAGAATCTAAGCCTCAGTCAAAAGCAGTCAAAAGATGGTCAAACAAAGTCAACACAAAAGGACAAATCCTCAAAATATTTCACTTTGGTCCCTCAACTCTCACAAAAGTCCAAAAATGTCCCCTCCTCCCTTATTGGGCCCAGGAAAGCTTATTGGGCCTGAAAAACCCTTGAATAACCTTACCCGGATCCTAAAGCCCAAAACAAAGCCCACTTCTCTTTTTATAACAACCACAAGGGCTAAACTTGCACTTTTCATAAGTCATTTATAACTAGAAAAAAGGGGGAAAGAAGACAAGGACCATTTGTGTAATATTCCAAAGTTATAACAGTTTTTAACTGTCAAAAAAGGGCGCGAATCCAGTTACTGTTCACCCGTCTCCCCCATGTTTACCTTGGGTCAAAATCAAAGGGCTTTTTGGAATTGAGGGTCAAGAAAGTCAATTCATGAAGACTACAATGCAATGGCAGGGTCAAATCAGTAAATCATGAGGCAATCACTAGCTTACTCTCAAGCATAAACCACGTCAGCAATGGTGAAAGCACAAGAGGTGTGGGTTTTTGTGCTAAACTCACTCACAAAACTAGCACAAATGTCACATCAAAGAATGACATGCTGGCAATCCTCAAGTGTCCACAATTTGATCAAACGGCCACAATAGAAGCTCAAATGATTGAAGAAATGATTGGTTGAGATTGAAAGTTTGGAGAGCAAGGCAAGAGGGCTAGAATCTTCTTTGTTCAGCTATAAATAGCCCTCACTCTTCACACACAACCAGGAGAGTTTTTTTTACACGTAGCTTTTAATTTAGTTGTAGCTTAAATTTTGAAATTCCTAGCTTAATGATGTTTTAATCTTGTAATTTTCCTTTAGAAGTATTGTAAGCAAGTTTTCTTATTAATGAAATTCAGTTTTACTTAATCTCTCCAAACTTCTTTTTCATAAGCTCTCTTAATAAGCCATATTGTCTCAATAAGCTAATAAGCTCATTTAAAGCTCTTTTCAGTCTATAAGCTGAAGTAAAGTTTATTTTAATTCAGAATTACTCTTACCTAAACCTTAAAACAGTTAACTTACATTTATCATGGAATGCATTGGATTTGAGCTTATGGAAGGGGGATCTAAAAGGGAAGGATCCCCAAGGACTTTACCCTAGCTTATCTAATAAGCTAGGGAGCTTGTAGCTGCTCTTAATTGAGACCTTTTGTTTAGCTAAAGGTTCAAGTAAGTTTCTCTTTACCTTCTTCTCTAATTTCAGTATAAACTACTTGGTTTTAGCTTTTATGTTTATTTTTGCTTATTTGCTTATTCTCTTTGCTTATTAGAACTTATTTTAGTTTAATTTAGCTTAATAACCTAAGATGTTCATCTGTTTTTGCTATTGATAATTTAGATCTTTGTTTTTCATAAATTTGTCTTAAAACCTCTAAAAAAACCAAAAATATTTAGCATCAATAGTAGATCTTGGATTATTGCTTATCTAGTTGATTAATCATGATTGTTAAGTTAGTTTTAAGCTATTTGATATCTGGTTATTAAGTTTGATGCATTAGATTAGTAATCCAAAAGCTTAATTTGAATCTGTCACTTTTTAAGGGGTGTTTGGTTTATGCAAATTTGACCTCAAAAAGTCAAAGTTAATTGGTAATTTTGCTTTGGTCAGCTTAGAGTTCATAATTGATTAAGTTTTATGGAGATTTGAATCATTGACTTGTATTTTTAAGCATTTTGTGGCTTATTATCTTTGTTCCTGCACCAGGGTAAATTTTCTATAAATTTCACTTGTGCAAATTTTGATCTAAGCCCTCAAAGGCTTAGATCTTGCTTGCAACTTGTTTATACACTCAATTTGAGTGTGTTTAAGTGCAGGTTTTCCTTTAGGAAACCTGCACTATTAGAGTTGCACTTGTGCAAAAAGCAACAGTACTAACTTAAAGTTAGTACTGTCACCTTTAACTTAGCTTTTTAGTTAAGTAAAAGTAGTATTTAGGATTTTAAATTCAAGTAAGATTAAGTTTAGGTAAAGCTTAATATAGATTAAGACTAAAATTTCATTTTCTAGCTTATTTACTTAGTCAAATTTAGCTGTCAAAAGTCTTTCAAAAACCTCAAAAGCCAAAAACAGTTAGAAATAGAATTTAGTTTTTAAGTTTTAGATTTTAGCTTAAAGTAGTAGGTTTTATTGCTTAAATTAGTTGCTCTTAAGTTGTTTGTCAGGTTTACAAAGGCTTATTTGCTGTCTTTACTTTTAGAGCATTTTAGCTTATTTTGGTTTTAAGCTTATTTTCTAGATTTCTAAGTTTGCTTGTTTCCTCATCATTTTCAGTAGCTTAAAAGTATTTTAAGCTCTATTTTCTTTTCATTTTTAGATTAAGCACATCTTAAGCTTTTTAGAACACTTTTCCTTTTTAGATTTGAGCTTAGTTTGAGCTTATTATAGTTATTTAAGTAAGAATAAGCCCAAACACCTAGTTTCTGTAACAGCTTTTAGATAAGCTGTTTTAGGGCTTATTAGTCAGTTTTAGCTTATGTTCCTTTTGTTAAAATAGCTTATTAAATCCCTTGTCCTTTAATTTTAGTTTAAAAATTGCTTAAATAGCTTAAATTTGCTTATTTGCTTATTAATTGTGCTTATCTGCTTCCTTATTGCTTATTTGTGATTTATAATGTTAGTTAGAGCTTATTCATCATCTGTTTTAGCTTAATTAGTTAGATCATAGTAGTTTCAATTTCTGTCTAAAAATTCCTTAAAAAACCAAAAATATAAGTAGCATTAGTTATAGATCTTAGTTTAATGCTTATTTAGTTATTAATTCATGATAATTAAGTTTGTTTTAAGTTAGTTTTTATCTGGAATTCAATACTTGTTAATTAGTTTTGCAATTTAAAGCTTTTCTCAATTCTGTCAAGTGGTAAAGGGGTGTTTGGCATAAGCTATTTTGACCTTCTAAAGTCAAAAATGTTTGTGAAAACCTTTTTAGACAGTTTTGCATTTAGTTTAAATCAATAGGAAATGAGTTTCTATAAGTTAGTTTTAGAAGATAAGAGAATTTGAGCTTATCTTAAGTTTGATAGCACCAGGGGATTTTTCTTGGAATTTCACTTTTGCAAAATTTGATCTAAGCCCTCAAAGGCTTAGATCTTGCTTGAATTTTGTTTATACACTTTATATAAGTGTGTTTAAGTGCAGGTTTACCCTTAGGTAACCTGCACTACTTTGTTTGCAATTGTGCCAAGTGTAGCAGTACTAACTAATAGTTAGTACTGCTGTCACTTTTAGCTTAGATTTCAACTAGGTACTCATAGGTTTTAGGCTCTAAGATTCAAGTAGGATTAAGTTTAGGTATAGCTTAATATAGATTAGGTCTTAAATTTCACTTTCTAGCTTATTAGCATTACTTATTTTTGCTGTCAAAAGTCTTTCAAAAACCTCAAAAGCCAAAAACAGTACTTAGGAATTTTAGGATTTTAATTAGTTAATTTAGCTTATGATTCTATTATAAGTAGCTTATGTGAATTTTATCAAAGGGTTAACTTAAGTAAATTCTTAATTATCTTTTAAAGTATTATAATTTTATATTTATTACGTGTATTAAAAACTTTACAATCTGTTTTTGCGCCGGGTTGCGGGGACTAGTGTTTAAGATTCCTTTGTTTTACGTTTGTTGATTTGGTTTGAAGATCCTTTCACCCTCGAAAGTTTCATTTTTGTTTTATAATTCAAAAATCCAAAAAAATCATAAAATATAAAAAGGTAAAAAATATTTTCTTTTTCTTTTTAGTATAAGTAAAAGTAAAAAAAAAATAGAAAAAATCAAAAATATAAAAAAAAAATTCTTTTTAATTAAGATAACTAAAAAATCTACATTTGGTAAAATACCAAAATTATAATATTTATCAACGGATGGTATTTTCAATTTTAATTCCGCGTGAACTTGTTGGTTCCAAATAGATACGAAAGATTCAACACTTGCCATTTGTGTCTCTACGAAATACGGCTCACCTTGAAAAGCAATTTTCAAGAGCTACCGTGAAGTAGTTGATTATTTGGTTTAAGTCTCTTCCGTGTAATCGTTAAAATTCATTGTAAAAAAAAATAGTGTAAAAGTTTTGCTTTTTGAATTTTAGTTTTTCTTTTTATGCGCACTCGTTCGCAATCTCGAAGACATCAACAACAAACTCTTCCGGTTGTTGAAAATTTTGAACCAATTGTCAAACAAAACGTTGTTCCAATGGCCGACAATCGAACGATGGCCCAAATGTTACAAGCACCCATCGAAGGGTATGAAGATGCTATAGTTGTTCCACCAATCAATGCTAACAATTTTGAGCTTAAAACACCTTTTAATCTTATCTGTGCAAAGTACTTGTTTACGCGCGTAGACAGACCCTCACATAACCTTCAATTTTTCACAACAAGGTCACTTCAACGTTTAGAATCCCGAAGTTCCGAAACACTTCGGGGTTAAAGCTTTGCTTTTCCTTTTTCTCTAGACGGTGAAGCCCGAGATTGGTTAGACAAGGAACCACCAAGATCAATTCTCACATGGGACGACCTTGTTTCAAAATTCATAAACCAATTTTTCCCACCTTCAAAAACCACTTACTATCGGAATGAGATCATTACTTTTTACCAAAAACCAAACGAAACCTTCAACGAAGCATGGGAACGTTTCAAAGGACTCCTTCGTCAATGTCCTCACCATGGCTTCTCGGAACTACACCAACTCGATACTTTTTACAATTCTTTGAATTCAAACGATCAAGATGCCTTAGATTCCGCCGCAGGTGGCAATTTTTTAGACAAGATGCCTCAAGAAGGATTAGCAATTATTGAAAGCAAGTCAAAAGTTTGTTACTCAAGAAGTCGTGCTAGTGATTCAAGAGTGAGTACGGATGCTCCTCTTTCTACTTCTTCACCTTCTAATAATTCTTTCGATATGCAACAAATAGCCGCTTCTCTTGAGGATAAGATGACTATTAAGATGAAACAAATGATGAATGAAATGAAAGCTTTAGTTGTTACTACTCCCGCACCCGTCAAAGCGGTTGAGGAAGTATGTGTCACGTGTGGATCAAATCACCATTTTAATCATTGTCCGTTAACTCGAGGTGGAAACGATTTTCCCGTTTTTCATGACAACATCCAACAATTTCAACAAACCGCAGCCGTTGGTAATTTTCTTCAAAGAAACCAACCATCCAATTTGGCAAGTCAAATGAGACCACCGGGTTTCAACCAACCAAATGTTCAAAACAACCAAAACCGTTACCAAGGAAACAATTTCAATTCAAATCAAAACCGTGGAGGAAATTTTAACCAAAACCGTCCAAACAACCAAAATCAAGTTTATCAAGCCCCACCATACCAACCACCAACAAATCAACCTTTGGTTAATCAAGCTTTACCTCCCATTTCACAAATTCAAGGTGTGTCTAAAACGGATTTTGAAAGTTATGCTAAAGCAAATGATGCGAATATGAATAACTTACAAATGAAGTTGGATAATTTTCAAAGAAACCAAAATGATTTTCAAAGAGTTTACAATGATTCTCAAAAGAAGCAAGATGATTTTCAGAAAATGATGCTCAGTTTCATGCAAAGCTATCACACCAACCAACCTTCAAGTTCAAGTTCTTTACCAAGCAATACCATTCCAAACCCAAGGAATGAAGCCAAGGCAATTACAACTCGTAGTGGTGTTTCATACGATGGACCTCCGATTCCACCGCCGGTGGTGGAAAAGGAAAGTGAGGTGACAAAGGATACGGAGCTACCGAGCACCGAAGACATCCAACCTCCTCCATTGGTCCAAGAACAAACCAAAGACAAAGAACCAATCGAAGAACCTTCTTTCGTTGCTAACAAAGCCAAACCTAATTTGCCTTACCCGTCAGAGTACATTGTAAAATAAGTAAATTCGCGAAAATGATGATAATCCTAGCTTCAAAGTTATGAAATCTTCCGTAATCTTCACTTTGAGCTAGTTTTCGCGGATGATCTCATTCATATCCCGTAAAGTTTGCTCCGATGTTCTCAAAAAAGAATCGCTTAATAACAAAGACAAGTTAATTCGAATAACCAAAACACGTTGAATGAAATTATAGTGCGGCTGTCCTAAAAAAAGACTCCAGAAAAGCTAGGTTACCCCATCGATTTCTCATTACACATGTGATTTTTCGGAGTTCATCAGTTACTACAGCCTGCCGAATAGGTGCTAGTTATCAATCTCATGCCTTTATCCCATTTGGAAAAAGCTCAACTCTCAGGCTAAAAACTTAAACAAAAAATGGTGTTAGAATTAGCCGACCGTAACAATTTCCAAACCAACCCGGTGTAGCCGAAAATGTTTTGTCAAAGTAGGGAAGGTTATTAAACTTCCCGGCCGATTTTGTTGTTCAGTGATTTTCATAGCCGATCCTCGAGTAACCGTTAATGACTAACGAGCTACCCTTTCATAGGATGGCTCATGCTTTTAATCGATGTTTACAGAAGGAGAGATCTCTTAGTAATATGATCAATCGTTAACTCCTTAAATGTCTGATGGGCAACCTTCCCTTTCATACAACAAACTCAATCGTGAAGAAGTGTTTGATCTAAAATAAAGAAAATCGATGTCACTTGTGAAATTTATTCACAAGAAGTACTTGGATTTTCCGATTCCGTTGCTTACAACAATCCTTCTCCGTACTACGATCCGATTGTTTCAAATTCCTCTCCGACACTCACTCCGTTTGATGAAAGTGATTTTCTACTCTTTGAAGAAGCCGATGCTTTCATAGCTATCGATGACGAGCAAATTTCAACGGAAATTGATGCTACGTACTATGATCCCGAGGGTGACATTCTCATTCTCGAGGCCTCTCAACAATGATCATTACCTCACCCAAACCAAAGAGATTACTCATAACCGAAAATTCAAAAAAGATCTTAAATTTGTGAACCACAGAAGTCTTCACTTCGAATTATCTACATCTTATGAACCAAAAGTTTGAACTTCCCGAATCGAACTTAAAGGAGTTTAACCATCCCGCATCTCGAGTATGCTTTCTTATAGGAAAATAACAAGCTTCAGTCATAATTTCAAAAGATATGAGTCCAAGATTGAAAAGACCTCCCCACATTAACGTTCTAAAAAAACCGAAAAAAGCAATTGCTTTTGAAACATTCTATATCCGAGGCATAGATCCAGAGTTTTGCTCTCACAAAATCCTTTTAGAAGATGATTACGAACCTTCAGTCCAACATCAAGGGAGGGTTAACCCTAAAATCCATGACGTCATCAAGAAAGAAGTAGAAAAACTTATTGACGCAGGATTGATTTATCCGATCTTGGATAGTCCATGGGTTAGTCCAGTCCATTGTGTACCTAAAAAAGGTGGTGCGAAGTTGTCGGCTAGTGTTACCTTGAATTCTCTCGGAAACGAGGACAAAGTATTCAAACCGGGTATACTAGTTTATCAAGCCATTCATGATAACAATCTTGTACCATTGGAGGAGAATTTAAAAGAGAACATTTCCTCTGGGACTCTTTTAGTTTTCAAAGAACCATCATTCCTTCTGCCTCCACCAGAACCTTCGGATATTAAAAAATGTTTTGAACCCGAAGCGGGTATTTTGATAATCAAAGAGTTTAAGGTTGTTTCTAAATCTCATGATTTTATGACCGGAATTTTACCCACCCTTCCCACCCTTGTATCAGATTTGACCTTCATTTCTTCATTTGTCTCCTTCGAGAATGAGGACACCATTTTCGACCCCGACATCTCCATTTAGAGCCGGTGTCCTCTCTTCGGGATGGAACTTTCATGTGATTTAATGTTTGTCCAAACATTAATGAAACCCCGATGGAGATCTTCTCTTCCATTTGCTCTCCCTAAGGACAAATTAATTCAGGGATCGAGTCGAGCTTGCGACTCGGTGACCAAAAACAGCCGTTTCGTGGAGTTCACCCATGCTTATCCTTTCAATTTTCACTTCTATTATCCTATGTGTTGTGTTGAGAGAGGCTTGTACTCTTTCCGATTTCTCGATGTTTGTTGCTTGTTTGTTGTGATTTTGTAGGATCAACCCAACAAATTCTTTGAAGCCTCTCGTGTCCGGTTGATTTGTCCCGTTCTACTCGAGCTTCTCATCCTTTGTGTGAAATTAGTTTGGGGAGATCCGATATCCTTTCATCATTATCGATTCACGTTTATCTTTGCATACCTCATAAACGGCTTAGATTTACGTAGAAGACCCGACTTTAAACATTGAGGACAATGTTTCATTTTTAGTTTGGGGAAGGGAATCTATCGGGTTTGATGTTACTTGCTTATTGTTTCTACTGTCTCTCTACGTACCCGTTTTCCGGTACAAAATAGCAAAATTTTACAAATTTTAAGTTCTATCAGTAATTTAAAAAAAAAATGTTGACCATAAAAATGTATGGTTACCGTTGGTAAGAATAAGAAGTAATGTTTGACCACCATCGTACGTGTAGGAGTTCTAGCTTTCTCCTTAACAATTAATGATGATAGTTTGTGCAGTCTCATGTAGAAATTTAGACATGCTAGACTTGAATCATTAGTAAAGAAGAACACTTGTGCTAATCTCAGTATATTTTAAATATCCTGAAGTTGAATTGATAATAGGCATGATATTGCGAATTTCTTTATTAGAGAATTTTAAATTGCAAAGAGTAAGAGCATGATAGTGTTTATACGAATTAGAGCTAAACAAGTTTAATTTGGAAAGCTTAAAGGCTTATAAGAATAACTTGTGATTTTTCTTCCCCGGAGTTCTTAAAATGATTAATTATACGTGTTCTCTTTAATTTCTTCCCCCCTTAAAACAACAAAATTTAAAGAGATTTTACTCTTAAAGTCTAATCACATATTTAAGAGAAAAAGCGTTATTGATGAAGTCGACATCATTTGTAAATAAGAATTTTAGTTCAAGTTTATACTTTGGTTTTCTAAAAACGAAATTTTTTCTATTTGCAAAAAAAAAATAAAAATAATGTTGTTTAATCAAAAAAAAAAAAAAAATTAAAAAAAAATCTATTACTTATTGGTAAATTATAATAGGATGTAAGTTATAATCCAAAGTGTTAATAATTAAATATAGCAAACCATCGTAATAAGTACATGGTCATTTGTCATTCGCTCCGATGTGACATCGAAAGAAATGATGGAGGATGTATATTTAGGGTTGGTATCATAATAAGTACGCGAGCTCTGTCGAGCGTGGCCATGTGTCTGTTGAAAGAAAGTGATACCGATTCGTACCTAATAATAAATAGAAAATAATAATGTTGCAAACATAAAAATAAAATAGTAAAAGTTTTTATTTTCTAAAAACCAAGAATGCTTTTGAACAAGGTTTGAAAATCTACCATGCTTTTTCATCACGAAGTTCATAGCGTTTCCGATAGTATTCTCCGGATGGGGTGTCAAAAGCCTAGCACTTACCCGATGACGGTGATATTGCTAGAGAAGAAAGTCCATTCATCATATGGACAAGTAAACCAACGATGTCTAGACTAAGAGAGTTTTTGTTTGCTTTGAGTTGTGATTCTACTAAGTGATTAACATATTTGTCCAAAAGGCCCATGTGTAAAGCTTGGTCGGATTTCATTTATCTAAATATGTTGATTTAATGGTTTAAATTAAGTTGAGCACACACACTTAAATATATGATTTATGTCGGGAAGAGGAATTCACAAGTTGTAAATATAAGTAGTCTTAGCATCTTAGCTCGTAATCAATAGTGATCTTATTTTTAAGCTTAGCATGGGAAAAGCGAAAAATCGGGGATGATGAAGTTATCTTTTAGACACTTAATGTGCTATTGTTCATGATCCCAAAGTTACCAATGGAGTAATGAAAACAATACAATTAATGTTCAAATAAGTTGTATTTAGTAGTTAATTATCAAGAAAAATCATAAAAAGAGAAAAATATTTGAAAATGGGAAATCGGGTGTTTTATAACTTGTGATCTCTTAACTCTCTCAACAAAAATCTTTGCTACTCTTCAAAGGTTTAGTTTGGGGAAGTTTCGAGGTATTTGGTTATAAGGCATGTGATATTTTTTTTTTCCTCCCCCTTTGAAGACACACAATCGATTAAGTTTGAGGAATTTTGATAAAGTTAGAATAACACATATCCATTCGTTACTAAAAACCAATTAAACCCAAAACAGACACAAAAACACAAAAATATGCTTGTATTTGTGTTTTGGGTGTGAGGTACGGATAAATCCAAAATCACTAGAAAACTGTCAACAACGGGCAAGCACGCACACGAGAATCAGATAGAGTACAAAAAGAAGCCAAAGAATCAAAGCCGAAGCCAAGAAAAGTCAAGCCACATCAAAAATCACCAAAAAAGTCAAAATCAGTCCAAAGATTTTCAAAACACAAAAGATCAATCCTCAAAATATTCCACTTTGGTCTCCAACTTTCAGAAAAGTCTAAAAATAGTCCTTGACCAATGGGCCTCACCCGGATCCTTAAGCCCAAAACCCTAAACCATGTTTCTTTAATATAAACCACAAGGGCCAAACTTGAATATTTCCAAAGTTATTTATAACTAGAAAAAGGAAAAGAGAACACAAGGGCCCAAAATGTGGTAATATCCCAAAGTTATAACAGTTTTTAACTGCCAAAAAATAGGCGCGGAGCCTTTTTACTATTCATCGTCACTTACAACTCACTATCCAGGGTAAATCAAGGGGCAAATGAGAATTTAAGGGTCCTTTAGTCAATTAAAGAGCTCATAAGTGCAAGGCAAGGGTCAAATCAGTCTTTCCAAGGGATTCTTTAGCTCAAGATCAAGCTCAAGCCACGTCAGCCATGGTGAAAGCACAAATAATAGTGGGTTTTTGTGCTAATCTACTCACAGAACTAGCACAGCATGTCACATCAAAGAATGACATGCTGGCAATCCTCAGGTGTCCACAAATCAATCCAACGGCTCAAGACCAATATCTAATCATTGAAGGAATTGATGGCTGAGATCAAGAGAAGTAGGCAGCAAGGAAAGGGACCTAGAAGGTTCCCCTGCAGCCTATAAAAAGGCTTCACCTCTCACACACTGGGGGACTAGTTAGTTTTTATACGTAGCCTTAGATTTAGTTTTTAGCTTAATTTTAAATTTCTAGCTTAATTCTGTTCTAAACCTTGTAACTTTCCTTTTAAGTATTGAAATCAAACTTTTATTAATGAAATTCAGTTGTTTTTAATCTTTCAAAATTTCTTTAATTCATAAGCTCTCATTTTTCTATTTGATATTAAGCTAAAGCTCAATAAGCCACTCATAAGCTATAAGAAGTTCTAAACTCATGATTGAGCTCAATTTACCTTAATCATACCTTTAAAACAATCATTCTTAAAAACTTAGTTTACATTTGCACTTTGGGAATTTAAGCTTAATTGAAGTGGAGTCAAAATTGGAATGGACTTCCCAAGGACTTATACCCTAGGCTTTATATAATAAGCTAGGAGCTTGTACGCCAAATTTGGTTACTCTTAGTTTAGCTAGAGGTAAATTGTAAGTTCATCTTTGAAAACCTTTTTTTGTCTAAAGCTTAAAGTAAATCTCTTATTGCTTGTAATTGCTAGATCTGCTTATTTGCTTGCTTATTATCTGCTTATTTTTCTTTTTTATCTCTTATATTTGCTTATTAGTTCATTCTCTTAATCTGTTTTTGCTTTTCTTAGTTTAGATCATAGTATTCCATATATTTGTCTTAAAAACCTTAAAAACCAAAAATATTAGGAAATTAGTTTAAATCTTAGACTATTGCTTAATCAGTTGTTAATTCATGTTAATTAGGTTTTGTTAAAAGCTAAAAAATGTCCTGTACTAAGTTTCTAATAGGCGGATTTCATTAATAAATCTTTATAATCAAATCTGTCCATTCTTAATAAGGGGTGTTTGGCACAAGAAATTTTGACCTCTAAAAGTCAAAATGACTTGTGCAAATTATTTGAGTCAGCTTTAGTATCTCTTAAAAACATTAGGTGAGAAGTTTTTACAAGTTAGATTTTGAAAATAAAAAGTTTAGAGCTTATTTTAATAATGTCAGCACCAGGGTACTTAGGAGTTTGGATTTTATAGACTAATTTTGAACTTAGCTCTTTGAGCTGTTGTTGGTGTTTGCATTGAGTTTACACTCTACTTAAGTGTTTCTAAGTGCAAGGATTTCCCTTAGGAAACCTGCACTCTTGGTTTGCACTTGTGCAAAGTGCACCAGTACTAACAAAAAGTTAGTACTGCTGTCACAGTTAGTACTATCACTTTTAGCTTAGTTCTTAGTTAAGTAAAAATAGGTCTTAGGTTCTAAAAGTTAAATAGGATTTGGTTTAGTTATAGCTTAATATAGATTAAGTCTTAAATTGCATTTTTTTAGCTTATTTACTTAGCTTAATTTAGCTGTCAAAGTCACAAAAATTCATAAAAGCCAAAAAACAGTTAGCAATAGAATTTAGCTTTTAAATTTTAGATTTTAGCTTGAAGTAGTAGGTTTTATTGCTTAAATTAGTTGCTTATAAATTTTTTGTTAAGTTTACAAATGCTCAATTGTTGTCTTTGCTTTTTGAACATTTGAGCTTAATTTGGTTTTGAGCTTATTGCTTAGTTTCCTGAGTATGCTACTTTCATCATCATTTTCAGTGGTTCTCTAGTGTTTTAAGCTCAAATCTCTTTTCATTGATAGATTAAGCACATCTTAAGCTTTCTAAATCACTTTTCCTTTTTCAAAATGAGCTTAATTTGAGCTTCTTGTAAGTCAAAAAGTACAAGTGAGCTTAACTCACTAGTTTCTGTAAACAGCTTATTGATAAGCTGTTTATGAGCTTATCTTTGGGTTTCAGCACCTATTGCTTTTATTAAAGTTACTACCACTAGCTTATTCTACAACTTTTCACTTTTGAGTTTTGCCTAAACAGCACTTTTGAATTTCAACTTATTTTTAAGCCTAGAGTAGGACTTAGTTTGTTATCGGGTTAGTTCCTCAGGGACCATTCTTGTAATTTTTCTGTTTTCATTATTTCTTAGTTAATCCTTGCCCGTTAAATGCTTTAGCCCCCGTTAGCCCTTAAGACTTTTACACAGTTAGTCCCTAAGTTAGCTTTTAATTAGTTTTTAATTAATGTTAATTAATAATTAGGGTTTAGTTTTAATTAGTTTAATTAAACTTTTATAAAAAGATAAAAATTAGGGCTTTTATTTTTTATAGATTTTTGCATTTTTTTCTTTTTATAGTTTTTAATTAGTTTAAATTTTAGAAAAATCATATCTTTTAATCTAAAAAGCCAAAAATAGTAATTTTTTTTTCTAAATTTTCTTTTTACTTATTTTACTTAGGAAAAATAAAATTTCAATTATTTTGCTACTTTTCATAATTTTTAGGATTTAATTAGAATTAAATAGTTTTTAATTAATAAAAAATTCAAAAATAATCAAAAAAAAATGTTTTTTCTTTTTCTAAAATTTTCTTTTGTCCTATCTTAGGTTTAGAATTTTAGTTTACATTTTTAGGGGTTAAAATTAGTTAACTTGCTTATTTGTCGCGTTTTAATTGTTTCCCGTATTAGTCTAATTGTTTAATTGTTTTTTTTATTGTCATTTTAATTGTTACTATAGATTATCAAATCATCCATTTGCTTATTAAAATCATAATCCGGACTTAAACGAGGATTCAATTTCACTAGTCGTTGGAGAAACGACCCGGGTGATCATACTTGCCCGGTTTAATATATGTATTATATATTATATTATATATATTTTTGAGAGTGAATTTTCCTTAGGGAATTTTCTTAATTGCTCTTGCGGAATATTATTATTTTATAGTATATTTTATTGTGTATCTAAAACTCTACATCATTATGCCATTTGGTTTGACAAACTCACCGGCTGTATTTATGGATCTCATGAATCGGGTGTGCAAGCCATATTTGGATAAATTTTTCATTGTCTTTATTAACGATATTCTGATCTACTCAAAGAGCAAGCAAGAACACGAATAGCATCTTATGTTAATCTTAGAGTTGCTTAAAAAGGAGGACTTGTATGTCAAATTTTCTAAGTGTGAATTTTGGATTCCCAAAGTACAGTTCCTTGGTCACGTGATTGACGGTAAAGGAATTCATGTGGATCCCGCCAAGATCGAGTCTATTAAAGATTGGGCATTTCCTAAGACTGCAACGAAGATTCGTCAATTTTAGGCCTTGCCGGTTATTATCAAAGATTCATTGAAGGATTTTCTAAGATCGCCAAATCAATGACCAAGCTAACCTAAAAGAAGGTCATGTTTGATTAGGGTGACAAACAAGAAGCAACTTTCCAACTACTGAAGGAGAAGTTGTGCAGTGCGCCTATCTTGGCTTTACCTGAAGGAGCTGAGAACTTTATTGTTTATTACGATGCTTCACATAAAGGATTAGGTGTTGACTTAATGCAAAATAAGGAGGTGATTGCTTATGCATCACGACAACTGAAAATTCATGAGAAGAATTATACAACTCACGACTTGGAGTTAGGAGCAATTATGTTCGCTTTAAAGATTTGGAGGCACTATCTGTATGGAACAAAGTGTACCGTGTTCACTGATCATAAAAGTTTACAACACATCCTTGATCAGAAGGAGTTGATCATGAGACACCGTCATTGGTTAAAGTTTCTCAGTGATTACAATTGCGAAATTCGTTATCACCCAGGAAAAGAAAATGTAGTGGTTGGCGCTTTAAGGAGAAAAGAACGAATTAAGCCATTACGTGTTTGAGCCATAGTTATGACTATTGGTTTAAATCTTCCAAAGCATATTTTAAACGCTCAGACTGAGGCAAGGAAACTAGAGAACTTCAAGGCGGAAGATGTGGGAGGTATGATCAGGAAAGAGAAGTTGGAGCTGCGTGCTGACGGAATACTGTGTTTGAATGACAGAAGTTGGTTGTCGTGCTATGGTGATCTAAGGACTTTGATTATGGATGAGTCTCACAAGTCAAAATATTTTATTCATCCGGGTTCCAACTAGATGTACCAAGACATGAAAAAACTATATTGGTGGCCCAACATGAAAGCCGATATTGCCACCTATGTCAGTAAGTGTTTGACGTACTTAAAGGTCAAAGCTGAACATCAAAAACCATCTGGTTTGTTGGTGCAACCTGAGACTCCTTAGTCGAAGTGGGACAATATCATCATGGATTTTATCACCAAGCTCCCTAGGACATCACGTGGTTATGATACCATTTGGGTGATTATAAACCGACTTACCAAGTCTGTACACTTTTTACCGATGAGGGAAAATGACTCTATGGACAAATTGACAAGACTATACTTGAAAGAAGTAGTCACGAGACATGAAATACCAGTCTCGATCATTTGTAATCGTGAGGGTAGATTTACGTCAAACTTCTGGAGGAAATTTTAGAAGGCCTTGGGTACTCAATTAGATATGAGCACTAATTACCATCCGTAGATTGATGTGCAAAGCGAAAAACCATCCAAACTCTTGAAGATATGTTACGCGCCTGCGTGATAGATTTTGGGAAGGGTTGGGATAGACACTTACCACTAATTGAGTTCTCATACAACAATAGCTATCATACAAGCATCAAAGCCGCACCATTTGAGGCACTTTATGGCTGGAAGTGTCGTTCACCTGTTTGTTGGGCCGAGGTCGGAGATGTTCAGCTCACCGGTCCAGAAATCATTCACGAAACCACCGAGAAAATCATTCAAATCAAAAGCAGAAATCAAGCTGCTTGTGATCGACAAAAGAGTTACGCCGATGTGAGGCGTAAGCCTTTAGAATTTCAAGCTGGAGATAGGGTTATGTTAAAAGTTTCACCCTGGAAAGGGGTTGTCTGTTTTGGCAAACGGGGGAAGTTAAACCCGAGATACATTGGACCTTTCAAGGTGTTAGCAAAAGTGGAAACCATTGCTTACAGACTCGGACTTCCTCAACAATTAAGCAGGGTTCATAGCACTTTCCACATATCCAATTTGAAGAAATGTTTATCCGACGAGCCGTTGGCAATTCCATTGGATGAGATCCACATAGATGATAAGCTTCACTTTGTTGAAGAACCCGTAGAGATTATGGATCGTGGAGTCAAGCGGTTGAAGAAAAACGTATTTCCATTATCAAAGTTTGATGGGACTCTAGACGAGGTCCTAAGTTCACATGGGAACGTAAAGACCAATTCAAAAAGAAGTATCTGCACCCCTTCACCAATCGCGCATCTTCATCCAATGCCACGTCTTAAAGCTTTGAGGACAAAGATCTTTTAACGGAGGAAGACTGTAACAATCCGTTATTTCAGGTCATTTTACGACTTCAATCTTGCCATTATTTATTTTTAGGGTTTTACGTATTTACTTTTAATTTTCATCGTTTAGTTAAATCGCGTAAACTAAAAATCAACAATCAACATAAACGAACATCAAACAAATAAAAGTTTACGTCAAGCAAGCGTTATATTATTTTTACGAAAATAATAATTAACTTTTTATATTTTATTTTTATACGTTACGTAAAATGATTACATTTCGCATTTCAGAACCTTTTTTCATACAAGTAAACCATTCTACCTATCTATACTCAATCAAATACCCACAATTATACCCAATACTCAAAGTTTTATAAACTTATACTCAATACATGCATGTGGCCGGTTTTATCTTCAAAAACAACACCAAATATATTTAAAATTCTTCTAGAAACAAACATGTGCGAGTTTACTATCCATTTCACTTATGCAAGCAACCTATCTTACATTTCCTTACAACTCCATACCATTTTCTTACAAAACCACTCCCCCATGGGCTCTTACACGCTAGTCATTCCAATTGAAATTCCATGGTTTTGTTAATGGTTTTGGCCAGATATTTTGGCTATATAAAGGCTCCTATTTGCAAGTATTCATACACTTATCATATCAACTAGCAAAATCATAAAAACTCTCCCTCTCTTGCTCTCATAACCCACGGCTTAAACTAACACCCCTAAACACATCATAGTTTTTATTTTACAAAGATTACAAGCATACAAGTATGTTAGGGTTATTATCTAAGGTGTATTAAGTGATCTTGCAAGAAAAATCAAGGGTTTTCTAAGAAAAGAAATTAAGGTTTCCAAGGCTAGGGTTTGTTTTGGAAGCAAGGGTTTAAACACTTTAAGTTAGGGTTTTGTAGGATTAGTGTGTTCATCATATTCATCTTTCACTCAAGGTTATCATAAAAACCCTACACTTTTATTTGTATTATTTCCATGCATTTATATATGTTATATTGTTAAATCACCACTAGTTATTTATTTTATAAAGTTTATAAAATAAAATCAAGTTATACACAATCAAGTAAATATATGTTCATATAGTAAAATGATATTACAAATATTGTATATCCATGAAAAACACTTAACTTGACATATTACAAGTATTGGATAAATTATAAAACTAGTTATAATTTATTTCTTGTTATAAGTAGTTTACATGAAATCATGATTTATTTCTTTTATGTTCTTGATATTTACCTATGAAATGAAAGACTAAATAGAGGACTATAATGTAGAGGACTTTAATTATACACAAGATAGTGTATTGGACAAATTAGAGGACTTGTAATAATTATATCATGTTAGAATTTATAAAAACAAATTATATATATACATATATCCTAACACTTTGTATAAACTATTCTCCCATGAATTTTTGTATAGTTTATATACATTTTATTATGATAGTACATTTCATGACGAACTCAAAAAACGAAGCTATAACAAAAGAGATGAATTTTACGATATTTTGATATATATATATATATATATACAAACAGTTTGTATAAACTGTTTTGGCACGCATTTTTAGACAGTTTATAAACATTTTATTCAAATAGTACATTTCAAGACGATTCCGTGCATATAAGGAACTCGCGAAACGGATTTATAACGAAGGAGATATGAATTTTTCAAGGTTTCGATAATTAAATATATAAAAAGTGTTTTTATAAAACTTATTTTATAAAAACCATTCCTGTACAGAATCTTATATATTCTGTAAACATTTTAGTATTATAGATTATCTCAAAACGATTTCGTGGATATAAAGAACACTAAAAACGGAATTAAAACGAATGAGTTATGATTTTTACAAGATATCGATAATTAAATTTATAAAAAGTAATTTTATAAATTTCAGGACACTGTTACTGTTCATACACAGTATTTTATAAATATTATAAATATAATATTTTGATAGATTTTCTTAATACGAAACTGTGGGTATAAAGAACGTGTAAAACGGAGTTAAAACAAGAAAGATATGATTTTCTATGCACTATTTTACTCTTGTGCACTATTTTCCTGACATGAATAGTGTTGGTTCGTTTTAATAAAAACTTTACAAAACAATGAAGTATTACTTATATAATATTTATACATGTTTTTAACTTTATAAATATTATTTTACAAAACGATTAAACTATTTATATACTAACATTATATAAATAATAAAACATTAAATCAAGTATTGTTAACAAATAATCAATTGTTGGACAAAGATAATATTTTTACGGACACATATACTTGAACATTAAATATCAAGCGTAACTTAAATATTGTTTCGACAATTATGATTTAAACAAAAACTCTTAGGTGGTGATATAAATCTATAATTTATATTGTTGTATCTATTTTAAATACATTATAATCATACGGCCTATAATTAATTAGGTTGCATTCGGATTTTGCTTGACGATTCTCTTATTTGATTTATATAATCAATTCATCCACTGAGGTGAGTTCAAAGCCACATTTTATACAATTACAATGATTTACAACTTTTGGGTGAGAAACATGCATTGTTTTACATTTGGACGCAAGTACACTTTTAAACAAATTACGAGTTTGCCTAAGTAGCGATAACCCACTATGCCCATGAATCATGAACTGTCAATTACTGGAGGTAAGCGCGAGTGTTATAAATAGATCTATTTGTGATTGACATCCCCGTTGGGTGCGTAACGCTCACTAGCTTCGGTGTACCGAACTAACAGACGTATACCATGTCGGAGCATTTTGGATGTTGCGGGTTGAACATATTTTCTTGCGGCGAGGCTCGATTGGATGTCGAAGAGTATGAATTATAATCAATTAATGCTTGATCTCATCAAAAGGGTATATGCTTACAGATGCTTCTGAATAATCAACGCGATGCTTCTGAAAATAACGCGCCTGATAAGACCTTGACTTTCCAAGATGCTTCCAGTAGCAAACTTATATAACAATAGAACCATCCTCTTCTTTCGCAGCAATTGTAACTTTTCGATCCAATGTTTGGCTTTTCATAATTATAGTTATTAAGTAGTTTACATTTGTTGTTTATAAATTTGCTTAATTGCAGATTAAAACATCCTCATCCTCGAGTACCAATCTAATGTCATGAAATAGAAACACCTAACTAGGTAATCATTTCTTTCTTTTTAGTCTTAGTCCATCGTAGGCCACTTACAAACTCTTTAGCTTTCCAGTCTTTAACCTTCAATTGCAACACCATACGATTGGTCAGTTAAAAAAGAACCACCGACATGATCAACGCTTTCAACTTATGTCTAAATTAAATAATGGTAGAATGTTCCTCACAAATGTTGTATGTAGAGATATGTTGTTTATTACTTGGTAATTCAATTGGTCGTGTTTTGTTAATGCTTTTAGACCTAATTAGAATCCTACCAAGTTTCATGCAATTATATCTTAACAAACACCAATAAAATTATGCCTTTAATCAGTTTATAAATATCAAAATACTTACTTTCTTGAAGCCTGCTATTAAACTAACAAAAACCAGCCATGTTCATCCATGTTAGATCGCAAGTAAGTATCCTTGACCAGATAAAAATAGCAAGAAGACAAGCTGTTAGCTGTTTGAACTACCATTAGGTGAGCCCAAATGACAATAACCACAACAAAAGTTTTAATGTGGAAGGTAAATACCTAAAACAGTAATCAATTTGGTTGACTATGTTTGTATGCCAAAGTACGTTGGGATCTGGATGAGAATAGTACACAGGAGCTGCAAATGCACCAACAAATGGAGCTGGACCTTGAACATAAATCATCGCAGGTCCAACATCTTCCAGTCTATATAAAGCACAAAGCAAAGTGAATAAATATAATAGCAATAAATAAAACAATTATAGGCACAAAAAGAAGCTGATAGAAACCTCACCAAGGTACATGACATTCAAAAGGCCCAAGTGATCTCACACAAACTCATGAGTCACACATTTTATTAAAGCACATATAAGTGATTATGAGCACAAAGTGATTATTAAATGACTAAATCTGAAGTGTGCACTATAATGTAACTAAACTATAAAAACATAGAGACATAAAATGATTAGACCAAATGAAAAATTTTGGTTAACATATGCAGCATATAAAAACCAAAACCTCATATTTAAATGCATTAAAACAGAAGACAGTTTGACAAATTTCAAGTTTTAGTAATTGTGATTGAGTTTGTCTGGCCTGTGGCTAGATCTTTCGTAGTAACTAGAAGGATCTCATTTAAATCCAAATTGAAGCAAACCTCTAAAGTCACATACCCTTTGGTACCTAACACAAGGCTGTTGAAGAAGAATTCGCCAAATAATACATTATCCTTAACTTTAACCCCCTCACCTTGATACACGGCAATTCGTGACAATGTAGCACCAATGGTAGCTGTATAAAAAAAATCTTTTTACTTACGGGTATGCATTTGTTCTTGGGGATAATAACACACATGTAACCATTAATACCATTTTTTTGAACTCTGATTCCTAAAGAGCGAGGAGTGACATCCAGTAACACCACATATTTCTTCATATCATCAACATCTCCACTTAACCTAGCAGCCAAGATTGCTGCACCTGAAGCAAAAAGTTCCATTGTAGATTTTAGAAAACGACTCGAGTAGGATTTATATCCATTCACTTGAGATCAGAAAGTGCACAATCATTAACTACCCTTCTTTGTCCCAAAATTAATCACTATCCAAATTCAAAATTATTTACCAACTTCCCCATTTGGAATTCTTAATTCCTAAAAATTATTTACCAACTCCTAAAAGAGCATAGTTGTTTGTATTAGCTTTTTAGGAATTAGGAATTCCTAATTTTTAATTTAGTGATTCGCATAAACTAAACAAATCAACAGTCAATGTTATACCTTCTATCCTACCACTATCTTATTAAAAATTAATCAATCCAAACAACTGATTAAACAAACAATAACAGTATAAAATATAACAAAGGCATAAAGTACTTACATGCTTGCATAAAAGACTAATTAAACCCAATTAACCATTATTAAAAACTAATAAATTGATGAAGGTGAGGGATTGACGCCTACTATTTTATTTTCGTTTTGTTCTTTTCAACTAAAGATTAGCGCCATGGTTTTGTGTTGTTGTTAGCAAGTGGAAATGATTATACATGATATAATATCAGTTATGGATCTAGATTTTTTGGATAAAGGCTGGGAAAGTGATGGCTAGGTTTTAGAGATTGGGAGAGATGAAAATGAGAAGCTAATTATATGACATGTAATTCCCATAATACCCTTTTTATTAAAGAAATAAACAGACTAAGTAGATATTATTAAAAACATTGTTAAAAATGGCAAAATTTTAGTCTCACTTCTTAATACTAAAAATCAAATATCAAATATCAAAAAACACCTTAACTTCAACGAAATCAAATATCATTTTTTTATCAAAAGACAAAGTCTACAAGCCCGGTGCAACACACAGGTATGAACGCCAGTTGTGCGTTAGCTTATATGTTTAATTGTCAAATAACACCCTCCGCAAATAATTGTTACTCAACAAACACAATCAACATAAAAAACCTATTACTGTCATCCTCTAACATTCTTAAAATATTCTGATTATTAGTTAAACCAAACGCTTAACAAACCGGGTGCACTTAACATTGCCTGAACTCATATTAAACCTCACATTATTTCATTACGCATTAAAGTACTTACGACATCTTTCAAACCCAACCTCCAAATATGAACTTATATCATACTTCGTAGAAGTAAAGTTTAATTTTTACCAAAAAACAAGCCCGGTGCATCACATATACAACAAGAACACATAAAACCCTCGATTTCCACTAAAACAGAGCCCGGTGCATCGTACAGGCTCGAACGCCTCGTTATATTATAAGATTGAATTTGTTTATTAAATGTGGAGTATTAAAGACTCCCCTAATTCAAATCCACAATACACAAGCACATGAAGAGGTTTTTGAGTTACAAAATTAATGAAGCTATTATTTATGGATTATAACTGCTGGCCATGTGAAGAGTTCATGGGATGGTATAAATTTCATACTCGCATGGGAAACTTCTTTCACTCATGACCACTGGACCTCGATCAACTCTCTTTCGATTTCACCAACTCCGAAGACATGCTACTTTTCGACATGCTTGAAGTTACACCACAAGAAACCTTAACTATACCATCAGTAGATAATCTCAAACACACATCAAAGCCTAATTCTTCACAAACTAAAAACACAAAAAAACAAGTCATATAGAGGCGCAAGACGATGACCATGGGGGAAATTCGCAGCTGAGATAAGGGATTCGACTAGGCATGGGATTAGGGTTTAGCTACGGACATTTGATAGTGCTGAAGAGGATGCAATGGCTTATGATGAGGTTGCGTATTCGATGAGAGGATCGTTGGCTGTTTTGAACTTTTGTATTTTTGTATGTTTGCATTTTGTATTTTGCAGAAAACGGATATTCAAGAAAAGGAGCAAAAGAGAAAGCCAAAAAAGCAATAAGAGCAATTCCAAGCACGAAGTGAAAAGGGCAAAGTCAAAAGTCATCAAAATGAAGAAGATACAACTTTGGGGGGGCCAAAACTGCCAAAACCTCAAGTTGTATTGCAAAAGAGAAAGACAAGGGTTAAAATTGCAAAGAAGGTAGAGATTACATTTAAGTTATACAATTTGAGGGGACCAAACTGCCAACTCCCCAAAAAGTCTTCTTTCCCATCCCCCCGTCCCCAAAACCCAGATACAATGACTGGAATGGTCGTCCCATACTTACTTCCCTACCAAACCACTTCCTCTCCCACTACCTCCTCCTCTACTATAGCCAAAATCATTTTTCATCCACCCTACCTAACCATCCCCCAGATGGGATACAAAAAGCCATGTTTGGCAATCCCTAAACCTTTCCCTCCAAAAAGCATTTTCCGACGATGGCTGAGAATGACTCTCCAACTCCAAAAAGAAGCTCAACACTAAAAAAGGAAATCACAACAAAGGCTGGGATTTTTTTTTGCTTTAAGACATATAATACACCTCCCACACCAAGCACACTCATCGCTATATTAGTTTTTGTAATTAGCCCTAACAAAAGGAAGCAACAAGCTTGCAAGTCCCAAGACTTCGTCTAAAATAGAGCTTATTTTTGTAAAGCCTTGGAAAGCATCTAGTTTTTTTAGTTTTATAATCTTAAAAAAAAATAATTTAGCGCTAAATTTATCAGTTTGTTTCAATCAATTACCAACCAGCTTTTACTTTCATCTTTGTGTAACACTTTTCAAAAGATTAAGTGCAGGCAAGTTTGAAAGTTTTTAAAGTCAATTTACAATAACGTTGTTAAAGTTTCTTAATCATATATTGTTTTGTGTTCAAAAAGCCTCTCAACCACCCAGCTTACACATAAGCTGTTTATCCAATCAAGTAAAAAATAAAAAGTTAAGTAGTTAAGAGACAAAATCAAAAGTAACACTCTCAAATATACCACACTTATGTTATGGAAGAAAGCCAGTTCTGGATGGGCTTATGGACTCTCCGATAGCTTGTTTTAATATATACAACTAAGCTTTGTAGATTTCTTTGTTTTGACCGCTGTTTTGAGCACGGGGGTTGTAAGTTTTTGTCTCTTTTTTTTTTCCTCCCCTTGTTTTTCTTATTTTCCCCCCCTGCAGAACTGGTTTAAAGTGCTATTTTGCTTATTTGCTAGTTGAAAAGTTTTGAATTACTTTCTCTTATTTTAGTAACTATAGTTCACTGTTAAAACTGTTAGTTATAAGTTTAATACGGCTAAGTTCACTTTTGAGCAGTATTAACTTAAAGCTAAAACCAGTACTAACTCCAAGTTAGTACTACTGCTAGTTTCATTCACATTTACTTCTTTCCTCCCATGGATTTCAAAGGTAGCAGTACTAAACTCAGCACCTGTGAACAGTACTAACAAAGTTAATAACTGTTAGTTAGAACTGTTAGTACTAGGTAATTCTTTCCTTCTATGACTTTCTATACCTTATCATCACTTATTATTATTTCTGCTATTTAAAGATTGTTTTCATTCCAAGCTTTTTTTTAGAGTAGATTGAATCATTTTTCCATTACTGTTTATGCTTATTTTAAGTTTATTTTCCCTTTTTAAAAGTATTCTCAACAGTTTAATCGGTTTTAGTTTTCTTAGCTTATTTAACATTTTAGATCTTATTCTAAGTATGCTTATCCAATTACTAAGTGCTTAAAAAAGGTTAGGATGGACTTTTGTTTTATAAACTTGTTTGCGCATAAATGAAAACTCATTTTACATATTAAAAAGTCCTTAGTGGTGATTATAGCCATAATTAACATATAATACATAAAATAATGATAATAAAAAGTATAAAGGAATTAGGAAGACCTTAGGGATGATGTATGAGATGAGAAATAAATGCTAAACCCGTGTTTAGACTCAAAACCAAAGCTTACAAGCTTATAAACCCTAGATTAGGTTTGAAACCCTAATCTTCCCTTTTCTTCCTTAAACCTTGCAAATGATGAACCGATGCTTGAAAACACTTTAGTATGCCTTAGGATTGATGTGTAAAGGGTTGTATAGATTGTAGGAAAATTTCGTATGGATAGCTTATATGAGCTTATTTGGCCGTGGCTTATATAGAGAGAAAGGAGAGAAAGAGTATGTGTTAAGTGTTTAAGAAAGGAAGAGTATATGCATGCTATATATAGTCAAAATATCTAACTAACCTAACCATGGTTACTTTCTAACCCTTGCTCAAGGTTAAGTGGTTTCTTATAATATCTAGATATTTATAATATCTAGATATTTATAATATCTAGATATTTAGCAAGTTGATAAGTTTTGGTCATAACCTCAAAATTTCGGCATATAAACTTATATGTGATGTTATATTTATTATTTTGGGTATTGGGTATAATCGTGGGTATTTGTTTAGGCGTAGTTAGGTTTTGGAACTTCCGGGAATGCCTAAACGCATTTTATCGTGAAACGTAAGCTTTTTACGTAGCCAATAAAATTAAGATGAACAAAGTCATTAATTATCCTCATAATAATCATATAACACTTGCTTGATGTAAACATTTAATTGTTAAATTCCCGTTTACATTGTATGATCATTTTCAGTCTACGCGATTTAGCTTAACGATTAAAATTAAAAGCGAACGCGTACGAGAAAAAAATAAATAGTGAAATTAAATAGTATTGTAAATGACCTGAAAATACGGAATGTTACAGTAAGATGGTTAAAGAGTCTTTGAAGAAAATGAAGAATGGTTTCGAATAAGGATGTTCGCCTGTTGAGGTGCTTAAGAGACGACACTCTCAAAAGAATAAGAAGGATGAACATAAAGTCATTTTGGAGGATTTAGGTACTGATTATTTGGAACAATTATTGGACCCAACAGACCGTGCTTAGCATATATTGTAGTATGTTATACTCATTGTAAACTTTTAGTCTCTTTTAGTAATTTTCTTCGCAAATAATGGTTCCCTATGTTAAGTGGAGATCCGTGAAACAAATATCTAAGTAAAACTATGTAACATGTATTATTATTTTGTTCTGATGGATTAGATAGTACATAATGCATGCTTGAGAAATTAATAGTTGATGATTAATCGAATCGGTAGTACTCCGTAGTTTTTCAGTAACAACTTTTGCATCCCTTAACTGTGCGTTTGGATCGTGAGTTTGGGAATGGGGGAATAGGTATATATGACTATGATTGTTCATGTCTCATTTAAAGTGTCAGTTTGTATATTTATTATGTAGTATTAAAAATGGGCCTGAATTAATGCTACAACTCAAATCCTCTATCCGACAGGCTTAAAGTTTTGTAACCATCATGCAATTACAATATTTAATGTGGAGGTATTAAAGTCTGTGCAATGCAAGGAAATCAAAAGTTTAGTTTTTTAATTGAAAAATGAAGCCGGTGCAACGCACGTGTCTGTAGCTCTCGTTGTTAACAAATAATCAATTGTTGGACAAAGATAAATTTTTACGGACGCATATACTTGGACATTAAATATCAAGCAATACTTATATATTGTTTCGACGTTTATAAATTAAACAAAAAATCTAAGATGGTTACATAACTCTATAATTTATATTGTTGTATTTATTTCAATTATACTATACTCATACGACCTATAAAATAATTATGTTGCATTCGGATTTTACATGATGATTCTCTTATTTGATTTATATAATCAATTCATTCACTGAGGTGAGTTCATAGCCCTATTTTATACAATTACAATGATAAACAACTTTTGGGGTGAGAAACATGCATTGTTTTACATATTGGACGCAAGTACACTTTTAAACAAGATTACGTGTTTCCCTAAGTAGCGATAACCCACTGATCCCATTCTCATGAACTGTCAATTACTTGATGTAAGCGCGAATGTGATAAATAGATCTATTTGGGATTGACATCCCCGTTCGGGTGAGTAGCGCTTACTAGCTTCGGTGTACCGAACTAACGGACGTATACCATGTCGGATTTGGGATGTTACGGGTTGAACATCTACACAAGCAATGTTGGCAATTTATTATTAAATTCATACATGTCGAGCTTCAGTGTCATGAGCTTAGGAGAACGTAATTACATTTTGAGATATTGTATGTGTTACATATCTTACACTTTGAATCTTGCGGTCCTACTTTATATATATACATAAACCTGTGAATTCACCAACTCTATGTTGACGTTTTAAGCATGTTTTTTTCAGGTCAATAAGTGCACAACATGGATACATTCGAAATCATCATTTTGAAGTCTAAATGCACTAAAGATTTACTGCATTACATTTTGGGACATTTTGCTATATATCAAAATCTTTATGTTTTTCACAACAATAAACTATTAAAGCTTGGAGCTTTTGTAACAAACATTTTAATCAATCGAATGTATCTTTTTAAAATGACTCATTTAGAGGTCGTTCTCATATATTGTGTTGTTTTATTATGAAGTAACACTCCTGGACCCTTATTCCATTGCGACCCAATTTGGAGGTGTTACAATCGAGTACTTCTAAATTGCGACGCTCGGCTTGAACGCACAACAATAATGGAAGGACTCTCTATCAATTCAACCAAAATCTTGTCAAACTCTTGTGACATGCCACCCACATCGTGAACTCGGTGACATTTTCGATGTTCATGTGACAGTTTTAGCGGATTTCAAGAGAAAGATATGTTGCTATTTTACATGCAAAATTTGTTTGGTATATAAAATTACTTTCTCTAAATTTTTGATGTCAACCTTTTTTCTTATAGCTTGCTTTTTGTTTGGATCCCCAGAAACAATAAGTTCTTTCACTTACCCAACACAACCCATATAAACTGTCAATGTAAAGAAGATTAAAGTTAGATGCTACCCCTCATCGTGAACCCAATGATATTTCTGATGTACATGTGACAGTTTTAGCAGATTTAAAGAGAAAGATGTATCGCTATTTTACATGCAAAATTTTGTTGGGTATATGAAATTACTTTCTCCAAATTTTTGATGTCAACCTATCTTCTTACAACTTGCTTTTTGTTTGGATCCCCAAAAACAATCAGTTCTCCTACTAACCTAACATAATCTATACAAATTGTCGACATAAAGAAGATTAAAGTTAGACGTCCTCCAATCCTGAGTTTTGTGGTGCCCCAAAACCGAACCGAACCCCACCCGCACTGTTTCCTTCACAACTGAAATTATGAAATTTCAATAAGCTATCGGTCGTTTGCTTTTGCGTTTTCAAGGATCTTCAATCAGAAATTTTTGATGTCAACCTATCTTCTTACAACTTGCTTTTTGTTTGGATCCCCAAAAACAATCAGTTCTCCTACTAACCTAACATAATCTATACAAATTGTCGACATAAAGAAGATTAAAGTTAGACGTCATCCTGAGTTTTGGTGCCACCCGCCTGTTGCTTCACAACTGAAATATGAAATTTCATAGGCTCGGCTAACTTTGAGGAAAGAATTCAAGTACCTAATATCATTGGCATCCATATTCGCTTGTATGCCATTGGCCTATGCACATTAATAAATCATATGACAGATAATAACAGTTCATATGGATGTTGCATATGTAAATTCGTCGAATGTAATTTTCTATCAGGCAGTACACAACAATAGGCAAGCGGTGCTGCCTTTGGAACATCTCGGGCTATCCATTTATGGTACACCTTGGCTTCGAAGATTGTGTTTCGGTCTAGCTTCCTGATTTCTAGTATTGTTTTGTGCCATTCTAATGATAACATTAAACGGAGAAAATTTAGTAAGGAATATCAACACTGGCAACGAAGGACAATTATAACAGCATGGCAAAAAACAATACCAGTCAAGTAATGGCTTTAATAAGAAACATATTCGCAACTCTCATTCTCAATGGACACGACATAGAATTTTTTATATTGCATCATCAAATCAGTTAAGTGTCTAATATAAAAGCCTTATCATATCAGTTGAATAATAGAGTAAATAAGAACCTAAACACAAAGAAACATGTGTGGGGTTTATAGTTTTGATAAAACCTCTGTGGTTTATATATTTGTTAACAAATTTTTATAGATTATAGTTTTCGTGTCTCCATTATTTTTTTTAAACTTGCACATTGACTCGGTGAATGACTATTTGAAATACGGCTTATCAAACTTTATCTGGTAACTATTGGATGCGCCTCAAATGTGTCAACAATTCTTGAGATAATTTATTTTCGAATGACCCGTCTTCTTGAAGCTTGTCTCCTAGATATGAAAACACGCCCAAGATTAATTTGTTGTTAGTTGTCGCTTTTTCAGACTCTAAAAAATAAGGCTGCAACACACCCGCATCCAACGATCTAAGGCCAAAAATATCAGCCAATTACAAAAACAAAAGGTATATATTTACACTAATTTACAAAGACCATACGAAAATTGTTAATACAAATAAACCAGTAAAAACATTTATTTCTATCTTACGATCTTCTCGTGTTTTGTCGATAACAAAACATAAATCGTTACAAGTAATCGTTTAATCATTTATCATCTAAAACTAACCATTTACACATGTATCTTTTTCATTTCTTATTTGCATCATTGATAACATAATCTAACTACCATATCTTAGGGAAATCTACCAAGATTACACATAATCTTTCAAGATTTGAAAATCAAAAATTCAGATTGTGTTTTAAATAGCCGGTTCCATTGATTACACTGGCCGGTTCCCAGAACCGGAGGATCCGTGCTACAAGACATATGTCAGAATGCCGGTTCCATTAGCCAACACTAGCTGGTTCCAGAACCAGAGGATCTGTGCTACAGAACAGCCGGTTGCATTTGCTTATAACAGCCGGTTCCATCATGTAGATGGAACTGGCAGAACCGTGCTACAGTACAGTTTAGGCCTATAAATACCAAGCCCATTCTTATGT